>OMLB01016843.1:0-13367 GCA_900302555.1 Myripristis jacobus
TGGACCTAACCCTAACCCTAACAATCAAGGGAATTCGCTGGTATGGGTATCGACTACTGAGTTTCTGGTGTTGTCACAACCCTAAAGAAAACTTGACACACTCTCTGCGGAAGAGGCAGGGCCAGAGGATTTTGGGGTTGGGGGGTGGGGGGTGTCTATCTCCCTGGCAGAGGTCGCTGAGCTGGTTGGGAAACTCCGCAGTGGATTGTGGCCCTGGAACAGAGACCATCTGGGCTGGCCTCCTCAGCCTGCTGGCACTGTGACCAGGTTCCGGATAAGTGGCAGAAAATGGAAATGAAGTTGAAGGTGAAGTTTCCATCGAGTCAATCAGTAGAACTTTTTAAATGCCATAACACCAGTTGCCAGTTTGGTACCTGAGATATCTGGATATTTGGCTTGATGCCCATTTTTTTGTGACAGGCCAGACTTGAATAATCACTCAACATCTGACTAACTGCGCAGGCTTTTTTGTTCCACTTAGATACATATACATATCACATGCTATAGCTTATTCATCTTTTTGTTTGTGATGATGTGTGTGATAAAGTTGCATAATCCCACCAGTTTATAAAGGATGTGGAAAGTAGGAGTGGGACAAAATATTGAAATATCAATAAATCACAATACCTTCACATGTGATATATTATTGATACACTTGTACTAAATATTAATATTTGAGTTTTCAAATTAATTTGCTCGGATGCCCATTTGAGCTCTCATATGAGCCGTATTTCTTCCCTGCCTTGAGCATTTTAAATGGACCTGTTCTGTACACGTTGCAGTTACTGTGCATATTAAAATGCTGAAAAGCGCAACTGGTTCCTGCTTACTGGAAAATTATTTGACCTTTTCCGTGCATCATTTTTTGCTTCTTCAAATACAGATTTCATGATGCATTATAGCTGATTATCTAGCAATAGACGGCATTTCGTGCACTGGGACACCGTCATTGTCGTGGGTAAAATATCATTCAACTATTATATCGTCAAATACCCAATGATTCCAACACCTAGAGGAAAGCTGTCATAAATATGCCCTGTTAAAGATTCATCCCTCATCTAAAATACATTTCACTGAGAAATTGTACAGTGTATGAATGCTGCAGCTATGTTCAACACAAGCACAAAGGCAGAAACAGAAAAGAAAGATCTTTTACATTTCTCCTTCCTCTTAATTAAAGAAGAAACTGATAAAGCATGTCTCATTAAGATGCCAAGACATGTCTCCATTACACCACAATGACCACCATGTCTCCACCACAGTGCAGGCTCTTTTAAATCCACATCTTTCTTAAGGTTGACTAATCAACTCAACATTTGGGCAAGCCACCAACTATCGGCCTACAAAAATGGACTTTTACAAATCCGTATTCTACTTATACAGCTCCAGTGGGCCAATCTGTGTGACATGTAAGCATGGCCGGATCTCTGCTTCATCTCAGTTGGATGGCTGTTCAAACTTTGACCTTCAGTTAAAACACCTCCATTCGGCTTATCAGTATATTGCTTTCAATTTCAATTTGCAATTTAATTAAAAAAACAACAACAAAAAAACAAAAAACAAAGTGCATAGATGCATCTTTCCATCAAATTTGGTGAAAACTGCACTCGTGGTGTCTTGGGGGACATTTACAAATAAAAGATGACACATGACACAACAGTCTCAGTTCAAATACCTAAAGACAGGGAAGAAACACGCCTCATACAGGAACTCAGATTTGCACCACCACCTAACCTGTAACACATCTATACTGAAAAATCTATAGATCTGACTAGCAGTCAGTGGTCACACAAACCTCCAGCTTCCTGTGACCTCATCAGTCTGCAACAGTAGACTCAGGTCACGCTGAAACAGGCTGCTTTGTGATATATTGGATCACAGTTCGTGGACTGAAAATTACTGTCACTATCTCCGGGCAATATCAGAAAAATCAATGCCAGTCTCTACTGCCTAGGCTACCCTTCAGAGATCTTAGGGGATGGAAGACGGACTATCGATCACTTCATCAATGTACTGTAACTTCAGGAGGATGGGAATAAAGGCGTTGTCTGATGGGTGAGAGAAGGGTTTCTGTGGTTTGGTGCACAAGGTCAGAGTAACACGCTATAACAAAGCAGCAATACCCCATGTTGACAGATAAATGTGTCCTTTAAACAGTTCACCTTTCCATCTGCCTTTATGCTCTAGGGGTCCTGACATACATACAGAAATCACACATACATGGAAACACACACGCCATGCATCTACACTTCTGTACACCTTCATACTCTCTCTCTCTCTCTCTCTCTCTCTCTCACACACACACAAACACACCCACGCACACACACACACTCACCAACCCCTCTGCCCCTCCCTTCCCAGGGCCAAACAAGCACTATCATTCTTCAATGTCAGCTCATCGATTGATCCGCTCCTTAAGCCCCTGCCGTGAGTCGGCGTTGGTCAGATACAAAGCCACACAAGGCAATCCATCACTGAGCCCCAAACACTTAGTTTGACAGTCAGAGAGGGAGGGGGGAGGAGGGGAGATAGAAAGAAGGAAGAAAGGGAGAGGAGATGAAGCGAGGAGAGAGGAGGGAGAGGAAAAGTGGAGGGGAAAAGGAAACACTGATAGAGAGATTGACGTGGAAAGAGCTGAAGGTCTTTTTCAACCCTGACGCACCTTGGCCCTTACTCCCAAACCCCAAATAGTTCTCAGCCCTACTGTCAATGTTAGCTTAGCTTTCATAGCGGCCTACTGACCCTCACACCTGCACGCATGAATCCATTGTTCAGGGGTGTTAACAAAGGATATGCTGCACCGACAGAGGATGGCAGAGACAGAGAGAGAGCGGGAGAGAAAACGTGCAAGCGAGAGAGAGTCAAACAGACAGAGACAGAGTGCAGCCTAGACCTTCTGTGGCTCGAAGTCGGGCAGCATGATGCAGGTGGCGCCCACCCAGAGTGGGCACAGCAGCTTGTTAACGATGCCATGCACATGGTGGAGCGGCAGAGTGTGGAGGATGACATCATCTCTGGTCCACGCCCACTCCGAAACCAGACCTTGGACCTGAGAGGGAGGGAGGGGGAAGGTGGGTCAGCATGTCATTTTTCCAATAAGATAAATCACCTACAGAAACATTCGCCATTAGAGACATTTGGATCAATGATCTTACAGACATTTGCAGTTTTTGGGACAAATTTCCTGTCAACTTTCTGAGCTCCTCTGTGTCGTGCTAGTCTGTCATGAAAGTAGCAGAGAGAAGGTCAACAGCAGCAGAGAGGGGATCAAATAAAAAAATCCATCTATGATGTTTTTTTCTCTGTATGACTGCCTAATGCTGGTTTGAAATGCTGAGTCGAGAAATGATGGCCTTCTCGTTGACTCGGAGGGACTGACACCAAAACGTATGTTTACCATTGATGTTATCAGTGCTCTCAATGTTTTCTGCAATCTAACTTGACTGAAGCTGTTAGGGAAACATCTTGACATGTTGCATCCTTTTTGATCATCATATCAGTCCTGTACTGTGTGCAGAGATGGTTGGACCATTCTCCAAGAAGGAAAGGAATGAAAGATGTGGACATCTACTGCTACTGACATCTTATAAAAGTTCAATATTTAGATGTAGTGATTGCGGATGCCATAGTAGGTGTGACTTCATCCTTGTGTTTTGCCAAAGCAGTTGCAAATTGGTTTAGCAGCATGTATAGCAGGATTATCATCTTGGAATAAGAGAACATAGAAAGCACTCCATCCTGGAAAAGCACAATCATCATATCCATTGACTTCTATGAAATGGCTGCCAATGCTACAGTGCTGTTCCAAGTCCACAATATTTTACAGTAGGACACAGACAAGTGGGCTAAAAAAATCATTTGGCTTTCTTTAAATAAAAGAATATATATTATATACCTGAATGGAGGAGAAAGGGTGAAAAATGACTCACTGTTTTTCAGGTTATGTCTTGTGTTGGCCTTGGATACAAATGCTTTCTTAATGGTTGCTCTGCCATAAACGCCGGTTTTGTGAACCTCATGACGTACAGTTTTAGTTGAAACTGTGTCACAGATGTGTTGATTCAAATCTGTGTTTTTTTTGTTTTTAGGGTTTGGTTTTGTGGTGTTTAGTAACTATTCTATCAAGTGTCCATCTATCACTGTTGGTGAGCCTTGACTACTGTTACTCTTTATCAATTCAGTGTGTCTGTGTTTGGCATTGTCTGGATTTTTAAGACTGTCACCTTTGCCACGTTGCATAAAGTTGCACCTTTTGCGATTGATGCAGAAGCACTTAGTGTTAGACTTCTTTGAAATTCTACTACTTACCCCATGTTGCTTTGAAAAGTCATTAAAAAAGCATAATCATTCAAAAGCAGTGCTTATTATACCTCTCTTCAAGGTGACTACTACTGCTTATTGGCATTCAACTTGATGAGTGGATGCATTTGTAATCATAATTATTAATGTTAAATTTCATTCATAAAGTCCATTTGTGATGTTTAGATTATTTTGTGCACCAACTCTAAGCAGACAGGACCTGACCAGTCCTTGCTGGTTAATACTATGAATGTATGTGCATATTACTGAATATGCCTCAAGTATTCTATGTATCTGTGTTATATGAATAGGAGCTATGTTGGCTTTAGTGCACTTGTGGTTGTACAATGATCACATAATACATGTATATACAATCATGTATGAAATTTAAGTTAATTTAACTTAAGCTGTCATTTATGTATTTGAACAGTAGGCAGTTTAGACACTAAATATTTTGTGCAAACAGTCAATGAACTGTAATCTAATATTAATTAAAAAAACAAAAAACAAAAACATAACATCCACCACATCCTAAGAGTTCGGCTACAGAGCGAAACTGTAAATTAGAGCTGATCTTAATGTAAGTTTAATGTAGGAAATCTATGACGACGTATTAGCGCCACTGTAGGTCGAAAAAAAATTACTGAACATGGTGTGTGTGTGTAGGACGGGCTTTATCGACTTTAATTTCAGAATTTCTGAGATTTAAGTCATAATTTACGAGAAAAAAACTCACAAATTTATGAGAAAAAAACCCTTGAAAATTCTGTGATTATATAGTCAGAAATTCACAAATTTGCGAGAAAAAAAACTCGGAAAAATGGTTATGATAATATTGTGATTCTGGGTTAAAATCACTGGGACTGCCTCCTTACTAAATTCGATTGCTGCCACGTGCTTATATTAAAGCATTTGGAAAAGACTGTGGGTGCGCATCTTGCAACCAGCTTACAAGTCAACACACAGCAACACTTTCTGTCTTTTTCCTATCTATCTGCATGACAGAGGTTACATAGCGCCACCTATTGACCGGGGATAGGATTCGCTTTCAGAACAGATTAATTAGATTAACAGATTAATTTGATTAGGTTACCAACTGCAGGCATGATACAGGGCAAGCTTATACGTCCATGACGGCATGTCGCGGGATCTGCAGTGAGTGGTTGATCCAACCTTGCCAAGTGAAGTGATGTGGTTCCTTGACCAAAAAATAAATAATTAAATGAATAAATTTTTTTTAAAAAAGCCAAGTGTTTTTTCTTGTAAATTTAGCACTTTAATCTGGGAAATTCTGGAGAAATAACATCACCATCAACTAGGCCATCTAGGTGTGTGGAAGAGTTTTTTGTTCCACTTGTAACAACATACAGTTTGTCATCATTCACTGCCCGGCTGATGTCTGTGTCCTTAACTAACACCATGCACATAACAACCCAGGCACAGAGCACCTCAATTATTGAGTTAGGGAATTGCATTTATGGTACATTGCTTTTCATGCTTTCCATTTGTTCGAAAAATCAAAATTGCAGCAATGCTGTTGGTCTACGTGGTAGTGGCACTAAATCCACATATCCACACACAAATACGAGAGCGTGAATAAGTAGGAAGGGAGAGACAACCAAATGATTACCGCTATCTCAAATTTACAATTTCTTGTATTTTCCTTTCAGCAGTTTTTTTTTTCCACATCAGCCTGATGTTGGAAGCTTGGAGGCTGATTTACCAACTGACTCACTCACTTAATCACTCCCTCACTTCTCTGGGCCAGCCAGAGACAAATGAAGCTGTACTTTAATTCAGAGTGATCTAATTTTCCACTCTATTGGACATGTAGGTCAATTTTGGTTGGAAATCTACAGTAAACTCTTCAGGAGATCTGTAATGACATAAATTGGTTGATTATTCAGAGAGCTCAAGTGGAACAAAAGCAGAATGATGCCAATCAGGGGGTCAGATATGAGAGTGGAGGTATGGTGGGGGTGCGGTGGGGGGCTGCCTACACACTTCTTGCATCCATAAACTCACACGGGAGCCTTACAATTAATACCACTAGCCTATCTTTATTTAGAATGTAACTTTGGGAAAAGAGTCCTTCATGCTTATGTGTCTATATTAGTCTGAATAATGGAACTCACCATGATCTGATGTCACATTATTAATTTTTGTTAACTAAAGTTAAAATAGAATTTGAGAAGAAAGTCTTTTTAATCTCTGTCCCTATTGCATGAGATCTATCAGTAACTGTCAATATTTAGTAAGATGCATTAAAACAATAAGCCTAGAGGAGATGGGCTGATTTTTATTTTTTTAACCTATGCTGGTGTGGTACGCTTTGCTTGTAAAAGACGGCAAAGTAACTGTGACAACATTTACCATGGCTTGGATGCTGCTGTGAGTATGGAGAACTCCTTTAGGCCTCCCAGTGGTGCCGCTGGTATAGATGATCATAGCAGGTCGCTCTGCCCAGTCTGTAATGGCAGCCTCCTTCTCTTGGGTGTCTGCGTCGTCCAAAGTGCCCAGGCTGGAGGTAGGGGGCATCGTCAGGCACGGAAGCCCCAGACTCTGTGCCAGCGGCTCCAAGGTCTCAGCATGAGCGTGCCCTGCCACCAGCAGTGACGTCTGGGAGTCAGAGATGATGTACTCCAGTTCGGATGGTGGGTGCTTTCGGTACAGTGGCACCGCTGTCCCGCCACACATCCACGCAGCCCACTGTGCCACTGTATATGAAGCATCATTACCACACAGGAAAGAGATGCGTTTTCCCTCGAGGCTGCCAAAATCCAAGTTGAGAGCGCTGCTGATTTTACCTGCAAGGCCTAAGCTGCTGGCGTACAGCTGCTTGTAGGTGTAGCGGCCACTGGTGTCTACGATAGCCAGCTTGTCCCCATACGTCGGCGCTCTGGTGAAGACCGGCTTCTGATTTTTCCACGAGGATGGCGCTGTATTCCATCTGTTGCGAGCAGCGGTGGTGTAAGACTTCCTGAGTACCACATTTTCCAGCAGCCATGGCCCCGGCTCTAAACAGCAACCAGCGCTGCCAACAATAACTCGCCAAAGCGGGGCGGTCCACTTCACGGAGTGACGGGCGGTAGCCAGCCCAGAAGGCATGGTTTGACAAACGGTCGTTCAGAGCCTCGAACGTGGGCTGCAAAGTTCAGTCGTCATGACGGTCCCATCCTCCTCCTCTTGTGTCCCGTCACATCTGAGAGAGGATTTCTGTTAATTCACAGAGAAAGGGGCATGCTGGGTGTTATCTAACATGCAGAGGTCAACACACACATTAATGTTCATTAATAAAACAAGACACATGATATTTCTAAATTCACTTTCATTCATCTAGCATTGCTTTACAGAGTCTTCATGTATTGGTGCCTTTGATTATTTTTTGTTTTGTAAATAGTACAAAAAAAATCAGCATTACTCCACAGTGAGGAGCGTCTTTACCTTTTTTTGTGGCTGAAATGTTTTCATAAATAAGTAAAATAAATAATAAGTTAACAAAGTTGGCATAAACTTTTTTTTTTTTTTTTAAATAAAGTAAAAGTGCATGAAGGAAACTGTATAAACCCAGGCTGACAGTGAACCGGTTAAAGGTTAACAGGCTCGAGTTAAAGTCTACTGTCAACAATGTGCTGTTGGTTATTTATTGCCATAACTTCAACGTTAGTGAGTCCCGTCTATTTGACCAACATTTAATTTAATCTGACTTGCATAGCAACATCCGCAGGGACAGCTGTCAAGGTAACTGTTACCTAACGTCAACTGACAGTATTTGGGCTCCTGTCAGTGTCAGGTAGTTTCAAAACAAGCCGACGCTGACGCAAATACTGGTTCTCATCACAGTGACAGTTGCGTCCCCACTCTAAATACTAGCCTGCACACATAAGTCTTGATATTTTATCCGCATCTTTGTCTTAATTCATCCGTCCACATTCAAATTCACCTTACCTAAAAAAAAAAGCCGGTGCCGCTTACGGTGAAGGACGGTGCAACGGAACTAATCTTCCGGGTAGCAACAAATGCTGATTTACTGCTGGTTCTGCCGGTACGCGATCACTGTGACAAAGCAAGCTCGTTTCCTCCGCGGCTGGTGCGACTGCAGTCCTCCTGTGTCACTTCAGTCAGTGCATGTTTTTTTTTTTTAATTTCTCTACAGACTTCACAACATGAAAGGCTTGAAACCCAATGCATGTGTTATTAGAGCTTAGAGTTACCTGTTTGTTTGTTCATGTTTTCTTTTAATAGGCCAGTTTGTATATTAATAACAGTATATTAAGAATTACATATGTTTTAAATTCTTACATTTTAATCAATACTTATATGTAATAATCTTAATTTTGTCCTTTTTAGCTGATTTCAATTATTCTCTCTCTCTCTCTCTCTCTCTCTCTCTCTCTGTGTGTGTGTGTGTGTGTGTGTGTGTGTGTGTGTGTCTTCATCTCATGATCTTAACGCAAAAGCATGCAAAAGTCTAAGTATGATACAGCAGATAAGATGATGAGTTTTTTTTTTTTTTTTTTGGCAAAATTGTTGCAGATTATTATGCAGTCTATTAGCATAAATTGCATTATTGTAGCCCTATCATCTGACTGTTGACTGAGCTTGGTTGCATCTGGTTATAATGACAAAATCTTATACCCTCCCTATTGTGAGACCTTGCAAACCTTGTGGAGAGGCTGGTCCCCAGAGGCAGAGACCAGGAGAGATAGAGTGCGGTGGATATGCTGCTACCTCACATGGAGCTGTGTTTGGCTTCAGATGACTTGCCAGTTCGACTATTCAGCGTGCCAAGTAGCTTGGCTGGCTTCATCATCACAGTGCAAGTGGGCACATTCAGCCGCCAGCTGGCAGTCGCGGGCCTCAGATAAGAGAATGGTACAGACATGGCACTCGTTCAAAAAGTTTTCACTTCCCTCCCCAAACCCCCTACACTGCAAACGAGGATGGCATGTTCCTAACAAAATTGGAGCCTTTGTTTCAGAGAACTCCCCTCCGTTCTCAGGAGTAGTATCGCCAAAGACCACTCGTTCCCATTCGTAGGGAAAGCGCTATTCAAGGGGATGCTATGCTACCCCAGCAGCTATGTAATCTCCACAGAGCATCCTTTATTTGTAGGACATTTGCACAGTCTTCAGTCTTTTCTGATGCAGATGGCATTGCTGTGTGTTCTAAGGATACAACCTTATAATCATCGAATGTCGATTTTGACGAAAGGGAATCGGTCACAGACACCCCATTTTTGGATGGAGTTCCTGGAAGTTGGCCATATTTTGACATGCGTTATGCGGAGAGTGGGATTTTAGCCATCCAGAGAGTTATTTGGAGCTACTGGAGACATGCAGGGATGGACAAAAGGTGGGAGGGTTGGGGGGAGGGGGGTGTGTTTGTTTGTCATGGCCGGAAGGAGGAAATATGGTTTTATGGAGTTATGGTTATGGTTATGGAGGAGATACGATCAGACATGCTACCTAGTGAGCAGAAGCTGGCATTCTGCTACAACGGCCTGCTGCCAACACACCATTCAGCGAACACCACCTAAAAGGATCCCACCACTGATGGGCAAGATGGCCGCAAGCAGGCGCCAGCTCCCATCTTGGCTGGCAAAAGACTGCATCTGAGGAAAAGAGAAAGCGAGAAAGAGAGGACCCCCCACAGATCTGTGTGAGAGAGACTGAGATGGGAACACAAACCGTGGGGAGTACTAGAGCATGTGTCAGGTTGGCATCAATGTGAGAATGTCTTGGCAAGCGCTTCATTCTCTCCCCTCCCACCCCAACACACACACACACACACACACACACACACACAAACATACTCTTGCCCTGCTTGGAACACATGGTACGTCAGCAGCGGCATCTGGCCGCGCTGACTCCCGGCAGCTGCGCTTCGTCTTCACCAGTTGGGAGTCTTGGCACTGCCACTTCATCAACTACCTGTGGCTCCTCCCGGGTAAAAAGGAGAGCAATGAATTATTCCAAGGCTGCAGCTGCAAACTTGACTTTCATCCAAGAGATTCACTGTAAACATATGACTGCCTCACAGAGCACATGCCACCCATATTAATGCATGGTTGACAACATGGCTGTTGAGCATGTATCCTGCCACCGAGGGACTTGTTTGTCCTCTAGTGATGGCATGGTTCATTTGAGGTGAAAGATGAGGATACATGGAAAATGGTGCTGACAATCAAGATGAAAAGGCCGCTAAGGATTACACTGAAAGGAATTGCCTCCCCATTCTGATAATGAACAAATGAAGGAGTGACCTTTCAATGCTGCAGTTACTACTTCACATTCCATTTCTAATGGATGCACTGACACACAAGGACATTTCTGTGAAGCGCTCTGAATATATTTTAGCTGTGACAGCTTGGATTACTCAACGGGAGTAGGAGAACGTTGTGTGGAGATGATCTGCAACCTTGTAGAAGCATTTCCAATGACTTTGTTACGATAAACTGAGATTTACCCATGTAAAAAAAAAATCATACAAAATCTTGTGTTGTGGAAACTCTAATATTAGGAGATGATGGACAGTGTGACAAAAATGTTTTATAAGGCATCATCACTGACCTCTTGGCACAGAGTGTACCCTTTACATTGTCTGGACAATCTGGATCTCCTTTCATTGTAACACCAGCTCCTCTCCATCTGTCCAAAAATGTGTTTGGTTTCTCCTACATTGGTGACTGATTTGATTGATTGAAAAGCACCCCACATGCACCCTTTCTAGGCTAATTCCCAGACCTTTTCATTTATTCCAAATGTCAGCAGTTATGCTCTTCAATTTTGAAAGCAGCACTCACTTATGTAAAGCTTATAATGTATTTATTGTAAGTTATGACATTTAATGTCAACCTGAAACCAAGTAATTTAGTTGTTTGTTCGAGCTCAGCGTGACACATAAATGTGAAACCACACATCACGAGCGAGAGAAGCTGATCAAAGCACATAGCTGTATTTTATGTTAACAATTCCTGGCATCCACTGGCTTTCTTTGGTGATCAGGATTTGCCTCTGGCTACTCCAGCACTGCATGACCCAATTTGGATTTCAAGTCTTGTTTCGGTACCGTGTATCTTTAAGCCTTGTTTCAAAAGATGTGTTGTTTGCAAGCAGATAATATCTGTCTGAATTCAATGCCATCTCACACACACTCTCTCTCTCATTGTTTTCTGTGGGTGTTAGTCATCTGACAGTGACCCAGTGGGAGTTTTTTTCTCCATCTGTGTCAGTCTGACCCATTTTAGCCCTCGGCCACGTCCAACTGTTCCATGTCCCAAACATATGTGCTGTGGCAGGGGGATAAGCGAATCATTGCCGCACGGGACCCGCAAACACACACCGCAGATATGACACTGGACCCTGCCTTCCTGTCTGTCTGCATGTCTGCATCCCACAGCATATGCCATCATCAATACTGGCCCCAAGGAATCACACCTTCGTGATATGACAAAATGCTGCTCCTGCTTCTCCCCCCCCCTGCTCTTTGTCAAGGATGTCCCTCTGTGTAACAATAGCTAAATTTAGTTATCAGACGGGGAAGATACACAGAGGTGTTGGAGAGTGTGGGTTCTCCTTGTTTGCCTTCATTTAATTCTGTGCATGCACTGTGTGTTTAAGACAATACGTGTGTGTGTGACTTAGTGCTTTGCCCATATGTGGCTTTTTCACGTGTCCTTCTTGACCCTCCATCTCAATCATCGCCTAACCTCTCTGATTCAGGGAGGGTCTATCTTTCTGTACTTTTTGGTGGCCACCGACCCTGGATTTGGCACTTGACCTGATGGACAGACTGGCCACGTAGATTATAGCAGGAGCAAGTGAGGGCAGAATAGGCCAACCAGAAGAGGTGTTGGGGGCTTTCCAAGTGGTCCATGTTGGCAGATGAAATGGTATCATTGCACATAGCCAGGACCCACTGGGGACCTTGGGGTGTGAGGCACATATGGACAAACCGGCTGCTGATGAGCTGCTTATATGAGCCTCTCATCATGGCCTAAGAGAGAGGCGTCTCCATCAGGGGATTTGCAGTGGCTATATGCTGTGGATCTGGTCTCGATTGTTTGGGTTGGCATGGGATCTTGGATTCAAGCTGCTTAGAGAACAGATAAATTAGTCCACAGAGATGCTCCACCTTCTGATATTTATAAAATGCCACCCATAGTCACTGGGGACAGTCACTGTATAACATTAAGGGTGATACTAATATGCTGGGGGCTTGTTATTGTAATTTACACCTCCCTGCTCTGAATAATAGAGGCAGAGAGCTTGGTCAAATGGACGGAATGAAGTTGATTTAACTGTAGTCTTAAGGTAACTCACTCTAAATGGATGATACCCAACTTCCTGACCTACTGGCTATAAAAGGCTTTAGATCTCTCCGGATTTTTTTTTTTTGATGGCTTTCCACTAATGACTTATTGATTCCCCCTCTTTCCCTTTTAACTCCCACACAAGGAAATGGAAACGATTCTGCGAGCCAGACAATCAGGACGTCCGCCCCCAAATCTAACTCAACTAGATAACTCTGTCCACACGCACCATGTGCCAGTTCTGAAAATTGAAACGCCTATAGTATCCCATTCAAAAAAAAACTGCCAGGGTTGCATGTGGTAATACTGCATTACATCCAGATGTAAGTTAAGATTCTTTGGTTTAACATCTTGAGTAGGCTTCCATCCTTTTTTTTTTTAATATATGATGTTTCTGATTTAATTTGTATAAAAATTGATTCTTGTCTGTGCAGTTCACATTAGCAGATGTGTGTTTATTATATCTAGGAGAGAGCATATATTTGTAATATCTGTTGTCTGTTTTATGTGGCCAGGGGAGAAATAACTCACACGAACACTCCATCCTCTTGGCACATTTGGAGTGGTTTTCATTCATTTTATAAATCCCTCTGCTTTTACTTTTACTGTCTTTGCTTATAAATTTGTCAGCAATCTATTATGCTTGATCTCCTGCAAACACACACACACACACACACACACACACACACACACACATACACATACATACATACACACGCACAGTCTGAGTCTGCTAGGCTGCTTGGGTGGTGTG
>OMLB01016856.1:5799-21569 GCA_900302555.1 Myripristis jacobus
AACACAACACAGGAGATGGAGCCGCCACAACATATTCATATATTCAGGCAGATCCATCTCCTGTCGTGAAATGCAGTGGTGTTACCAGTGTCGCAGGCGGGGAAGCAGAAAAATCCAGTTCACGAGTGGATTCTTGGTTAACACTTGTTTTTCTGAATAATTCTGTTTTAGAGTAGAAACGCAGCGAGCGCACTCTCTTTATCAGCTCGTTTGTGCGTTCTGATAGTAATTTCTAAGAAAAACTTTGGGCAAGACAGCCGTGGACTTAGAAGTGCTGCCTTTTCAAAAGCCGCACCATTAGAGTTGGCCAGTGCTGATATTTACCCACTTCAGGGCTGCATGACAAAGGAAATGTTTTTCAGCAGAATGTTTTGTGTGTGTGTGTGTGTGTGTGTGTGTGTGTGTGTGTGTGTGTGTGTGGGAGGGTGCGTTAGGGAGGGAGTGCCAGGCACAAAGGATTTCCATATTTTTGGGAGACTCTTTGTTTTTTCTGCATCTTCATTTGAAGGCGAGCAATTATTCATGCAGTGTTTCAGAGGTCCACTTTTTTATATTTATTTGACTGAAAAAAAAACAAGAAGAAAGAGACCTTGTACTGTGGACGGAGCAGCAGTCAATATTGTAATTGTGGCTTTTTTCAAGCATTTGATTTTTTTTTTTTTCTAACTGGTCAGAGTCCGTGGAGTGGTTCGACTGTGTTCATCAAATCGTGGAACCCAGCAGCTATCGACAGACGGCGATTTAGCCTCTGGGGGCAACGACCAATGTTTCAGGGCCTCTGTTTTCGCTGCTGGCTGCTCGCTGCCATTTCCATTTCCTTTATTACACCAGTCAAACTTTTCTCCACACACCACACAAACACTGATACTAGCTGTAGGTCCAGATAACATTTCCACCAATGGTTTCCGTCTTTTTCACCCCCCTCACAGACCGCTTACCATCATAAAACCACTTGAACTACAAAGTAAATTAGTTATTACATATTTCATGAAAAGAAAAAAAAAAGACAAGCAAAACATGAAACATGATACAGTTTCAACGATTGGCTGGAGATGCTGCATCAGTGAGTTTCAGCCAAAAAAAATAGCGGAAAGCTCTGAACTGCTGGTCAGGAGATCACATTAATTAATCATGAAGGAAACAACATCATAAACAAAATGAAAATGAAGGGGAAAATCAAAGCCCTCACCAACCACTAGGATCTCCTGCCACCAAGTAGCTTTCTTTTTTTTCCTTGGAGGAAATGCCAGGAAAGGCCAACAATTGATTTAGGCTTTTTGTCGCAGCTGAAAAGACCCCTCCCCTGTCCTTTTACCTGCCGTACACTTCCCCCTCATGATTCCAGACAGCGTAGGTGAAGGTGAGGTAAGGAGCAGCGTCGATGCTGAATGCAGGCGTACTGTGTAGACTTCATCATACGCCATCCTCAGCATTATATCTTGTAGCTGTTTTGTTAGATAACCATGCCTTGAAGCCAGTTGATCCATTGAACTCTCCCTATTAATCAGTTCAAACAGGGCTCTGATCAAAGGATGAAATCCCCTCGAGCTCCTAAGGGGCCCCAAGCAACGGCTTATGAAATATATATTTTGCACTATTCAGTTAGTGCATCATTAACCTAATGGAAAGAGTGCCGGATACGCTTGTGCACATGGATTTCCTCACGAAACCCTCTTAAGCAATAAAAAAAAGCTTCCAAAGTGCCACTTTTTTCCATAGATTAAGAAAAAAGGAAAAAATTATATTCCAAAAAACAGTTCCTAGTGGTAACTTTCTTCTTTCATCCTAAGAAAAAAAAAAGTTATCTTTTTTTTTTCTCCTTAACTCAACCCTTAAGTCCTTAACTTAAAATTCCTGCAGTGAAAAGGTACGCCGGTAATGTCAGACATGTAATAGACATATAGTATACAGTCTCAAGTTGCTCAATGTCTCATATGTATACACAGTTTTACGGTTTCACTTATGGACTTTAGCCTCATAACAGCAGCCAATGTTTAAATCTTTAATCTAAGTCGGTTGGGTTTAGTGGTGGGAGTTGATGGATTTGAAGCCTAATATATCAAACCAGGTGTCCCATTACCAGACAGATAGCATTAATATTGACACACGTTTGTTTTAAATCTGGTCTCCTTTATTAACAACAGATATTACAAAAGCTACCCTTCATTTTTTTGTGTTATTGCAATTTATCTGTTATCTGTGAAAGTACTATCCCATCGTTTCCTTGTGGCGCGAGGTTACTATGTGGAGTTTTGTGCAGACACTACTCGCTGGATCTACTTTCCAGTTCAAAAAAGGAAAATAACAGAAGAAGAGCAGTTTAGTCCTCTCAAAAAATGGGTACCGGGATTTGTTGCTTGGGGACAGATTCAGCTGGGCCGCATTTCAGATTCTGAGCCCAAAACAACATTGCTAAAATAAAACAGGGAAAGGCTTGTCAGGCTTGCTGTGTGAGTATTATCGTCTGGAGGCAATGCAGCCACAATACACATACAAACAATCTAAGAAAAAAAGAGAGAAACCAGGGGATAGTGGTGGAATAGTGTGGACAAATAGTAATCCAGTAAGATCTTTGGAATCAGATCTCAGAAATCACATCAAAATGAGAAAAGCAATCATACCCCCGGGATATGATATATAGAGAATAAATGTGACAAAATCATTTGCATTTCTGTGCTCTTTTTTTTTTTTTTTTTGGACGTTTCTGCTATCTTTCTTCACAGAGATCCCAGACAAAACCCCCATATAGCCACTGCCACCTCCAAATAAGATCATTTTAAAGCCCTTTTTTGTGAGTTTTCTCAAATTCAGTGTGGAGACAGGGAAGAAGGACGGCTGTTCAATCGAGCGGCTTCACATGTGCTCACCCGCCGGGCGATATCGATGTCTGCTTTAGCGTGTCGCAGATAGAGGGGGGTGTCTGCTTTCACCGAGTGATGTCGAGACAAACAGCCGGGGATCTCATCACGATGTTCCTGAGAGGAACTTTTTGTGAGCGGACGATCATATGAATAGCTTGATCCTGTCCTCATTGCAGGCCACTCAAACTGAACGGTGGACGGAGCTCTCCTGTTATGGAGGGCAGATATTGAGCACTTTGGCTCCAATAACGGGCGAGGTTTAGGTGTGATCGTTCATGTCGGGTGAAATTTAATTTGCCCTTTCGCCACAACTTTTTGGAATTGCTGAATTTGAGGATTATTAGCCCAACATGCAGGATTTTCCTAACGATAACCCAATCATCAGACACAGCACTGGCACAACTGCGACAGCAAAGAGGACATTCCAGCCAAACTCTTGGGCTTCTTTGCATCGACGACAGCAGCACACAGGAGAAACCGGGAGTGCTCAGAAATCCTATTTGCACAATTATCAGAACAATCAGACTACCTACTGAAAGCTATTGATTGGTCAGAAGCAAATCTGTAGCCACTGCAATTACGTTTTGTTTGAAAGCAAGAGGCAGAACAAAATTTGTAATCTCCTTGAACCGGCTCTTCACTTGGGCTTTAGGAGGGAAGAAGGAGAGGGAATGGCGAGATTAAGGAGCAGTGATTGTTTATTGACAAGACTGCACACTGTATCAATTCACAGGCAATCACTGATTAATTTGTTGCATAGGATGGCTCCATTAGAATAAATAGAAATGCCCCGACAAAGCTGCCTAAATGCTTCATCGGTGCAACAGCATTCTTGTCTGCATGAGTTGTATGAGGAAAAAAAGTTCATATTCACTGCTTTTAAGTGAAATAAAATATTACAAAGACTATGCAGATGTTTTTTTTGTCCATCTGAGGCTGATAGGGAAAGTCTGACATCCACATGTAGATAAGCAGGCAAGTTCTTGACCCTGTGTTTGAATGTCACATGAAACAGCAGAATGTCAGTGGACACAGCTTTCTTCATGGTGGCATCGACTGCAGCAAAGAGTGGAGTCGTCCGATCAGAACACAACCATTTTTATTTATCTGATTGAGTCCAAATGCAGTGATTATTCTCCACTAGCCTCAACAACTAAGTCTGAAAAAGTAGCACATAACAGATTAACAAGTCGAGGACGGCAAAATTTAGAATTAATCCTAACCCTAACCCTAATAATACTACAGAAAATCCCCATTATTGGCTGATTTTACAGCAGGAAAAGTGTCTATCGGGTGTTTTGAACCAATAACATTTACCAGTGACATCTTGGTTTGACTTCCCAAAGACGACAATGAAGTGTCGCTGCCAAGCCTGAAGCTTACGGATTAAAATGCAAGTATAATGCATTAATAGCTAACGCCGAAGCAGACTTAGTTATCTACCTGGTCTTATCAAGAAGGATGCCAACCACAAGCACTTATTGGACAGGAACGATGGAAGATTTTCGACCGCTGCTTTCCGTTGTGCCAACAGTTTCCCTGCTTATTTTCACAAATGGTCCAATTAATAAATGAATCGCAGGCCACATTTCAGTGATGATGTCGTTATTTTAATTCTTTAAACTCCAGGTTGTAAACGACGCACTGTGGAGCCCCATGTTGAGGGCCTAAAATGTCACGGCGGTGTCCTTTAACAGTCGCTGACAGCTTTTCTGCGAGCCGTATCGAACGTGCAACATTGACCACATTCGAAGCCATGCTTTAGGAACTGGCTTGTGCTCCAAAATCGTTTCTGGGTAGTTTATTGGACATTGATTCAAGGACCTGACAAGAATCCCAAACTACCCTAATCTGTCTTTTAAATTGTGTTCAATGAAATTCAGCACCCCTCTCTTTTACATGTGGGAGAATCACTCCGACTCTCCAGTCTGAAGGTGATTTTCTCCATTTACTTCATTATATGTCGCCTATTTCTTTATTTTATGTCTTATTAAAAAGGAAAGGTGTCCTGAGATGTATTGATGCAGAGCATTAGCCAGAATAAAGAGCAGCCAACAAGATGCACAAAAGATGGTGAAAAGAAAAGAGCAAACGAGGATAAAACATGTTTTACATATAAATGAGCAAATTCGAACAAATTGAGGCAAGAGGAGCAACTAAATACTAAAATATGTTCTGGTAGTCACTGTTTAGACTAAATTAAAAATCATGTTTTCAGTCATTTAGTCTATTCGGCCCGCCTCTGTGGAACTTTTCGGCTCAGGTGTTTCACATCCTTGGGCCGTAATGAATACAAGATTTTTTTCTCATCAGTGAACTAGGGAGCATGTGAAAAGCAGCTGCAGAGGACTGTGTTCATATCCCACTAAATGGCATCATTGATAATTAAAACGCTGTCCTGACAACTACTTAATTAACACAATTAGGACAATTTGGTGCCATTTCCCACTGTGTATTTGATGAACAAGTTGCGGCAATCTGTGTTGGGGTTTCACTTTTTTCTCTGTTTTTTTGTTTTGTTTTGTTTTGTTTTGTTTGTGTCTCGGCAGTGATATCCTGGGGAACGTGGAGGTGATGCAGCTGGATTTTGAGATGGAGAACTTCACCAGCCTGTCGGTGACCAGGAGGATCAACTGGAACATCGACTACAAGGGTCAGAACCCGCCTCCCGACTCGGAGAAGGTGGTGACGGAGCTGACCGTGGTGCAGAAGGACATCCAGGCCATCATTCCTCTCGCCATGGTGAGTGACTTGCATCATCGGCCATGTTCACACGGCGGCCATCTTACTATGACTTCACGTTCAGCTGTGTTCCAGGTTGTATCTTTTAAAAATGTTGTGAATCTGACTAAACATCACCATTTCAACATTATCCAATTGATAAACAACTGAAAAGCCAATCAAAAGTAAAAATCCAGTAGGACTTCAGGCCATATTTCAAGGTAACACATTTGATCACCTATAAGCTAACGTTAGACAACTACTAACGTTAGCATTCAACTACTATCTAGTTAACATTACCATTTAATAGTGTTGCATGATATGCTAATAAAGGCATAAATTAATTTCAAAATTTCAGTGAACACCTTGGACAGTTTCTAATTCCCTTAGCTAAAGTCTGGAGGTAAAACACTGGATGTGATGAAGCGTAACGTTAGCCGCCCTGACGTGTTTTCACCTCAGAAATGTTCTGGTTTGCTCGGTAACGTTATGCGTTGTCTTCACTAGAACACAGAATTTAACTCCAAGCTTTAGCAAGTGGACTTAAAAATGTGTCCAAGATGTTTGCCCATATTTCATAATAATTAACTTTTCACCAATTGCATCATGTAACCCTATCAAATGGGACTGTTAGCTAGGAAATGATTGAATCCTATCGTTAGCTGTTGTCTAATGGGTGATCAAATGTGTTGTTTTATTATGAAATATGGCCCCATATCCCTCCAGATTTTAATATCCATTCTTTTATCAGTTGCTGATCAGTCGGGAAGTGGTGAAACAATAACGTATTGTCAGATTCCCTGCGTTTTATAAAAGACTAAACCTGACACAACGCAGCAATACAAGACGATTCATGGCTGTGTTATATTCATGGCTATGTTTGCATGCACTGGTAAAGATTTTGTGCAGGCTAAGCTGTTTACTTGAACCTCTGATAACCTGCAGTTGCCACAGTTAAAGAATAGAGCAGAGATCTTGAGCTGCTGACTCAAATTCCCACGGGAAATTTGGGTATTAGTTCTAACTTTTAAATGGTGTAATGTCGACATATCACAAGATACTGGATTGTGACATGACCTTATATGTTCCCATAGAGCCCGTCAGTCCATCAGGTTTCTCCTCAGTGTTTTATTATTGCATTTCTTAAATCGTTTCTGGTTTCCATCAGCCACCGTTCGCTGGTTTTCAGCTCGTAAAACATGCGGTTGTCCAACAAGTAAAAGTATATTATCTTTATTAACAGACTCAAGGTCCAGATATAAGAGACACACATAGTATACAGATAAACATTAAAGATTACACATAGATGGACATGTGCCCTCAATGGTTAAAATACATACAAGCATACAAAAGTATTGAGACGGACCGCAAATAAGTACAAATAAGTACATTCCATTCCTCTCCACTGACTGGATATTGTGTCTCCTTATTATTGTGATTTATGAAAAAGCTAAAAAAACCTGCTGAGTGGTACGAACCTGTAAATGCAAGGTCAAGAATCCAGAATCAAAGTTTTATTGGATTGCAAACAGAAAAATAGGTAAGGTTTTCTTTCTTTTGCCTGGTGTAAAACCAAAAATCTTGAGCATTTCTAAATCCCTATTCCTCTTGAGTGGATATTTGCAAATAACAGTGCAGACTGTCTGTCTTAAAGATCTGATTTGAGAAACATATCTGTGTTTGTACCTTTACATCTCAAAACATCTTCCACACAGCACACATTAGTTCATGACATCAGGACTGTGAAATCACAAAGTGAGGCCTTAATCAAAACAATACTCTGTGACATATGAAACTTGTTGCTGGTACTAATGGTTACCATGGTTACTGTTGCATTTGCACAGCCATCTCTCTGGCTTTAATTCACACAGAACAAATAGCTGGGCCAGGTCAGGTTGTAAGGTGGATCATTACCTTTTCACAGACGGCTGATTGGGTGTTTATATGACACGTAAGGTTTACCACAGCATTTGCACATCCATTTGTCCGACTTTACACCAAATAAATCCCAGTTCGGCTTACTTTGAGAGATGGATCACTGCATGGATGCCATAACCTTCCTTTTTACCGGGTTATCATCTTCCAAAGAAATGTTTTCAGCTTTATGCAGATATAAAATCTCTGTGTAAAGATGGCATAGAGTTCCTAAAGGGGTGAAAGTGACCATAAAATCACTCCAAGGAGCATAATCCAAGTGGTTAATTAGTACTACGAGTCCAGAAATCCAATATTTACTTCATAATCACCTAGATTTTCTGCACTTGTTCTACAGCACCACAAATTCTGTTGCAAATATTGTAGTTAGAGCTAAAGTGTGCTTGGAAAAAAACAGTAAAATGGTAGATACAAATGACATGTTGTCTCACTTTTGATATCACACATACACATTTATACAACATTACATACTACGTACAACATTTATCCATTGAACATATTAAAATAAAAATGACAAAACGTATGTGAATGTTCTCCTTGTCACTCTCCATACTGTTACGGCTGCAGGCTTTGTACAGTACCACTTGCTTTCTACAACAGTTACCAGAAAAGCTGCTTTTGTCTCAGAGTCCTGACGAGAAGTCATTTGCTTTTTGTTGATTTGATTCTTTAAAAATGCATTTGTTAGATTATTGCATTCGGTTGTTGTTGTTTAGTGCTATTTCAACTGAGTCTGGTCAATCTAAAACAAATGCATCTAAATCCTAAAATCTTGACAGCGATGTTGACCGGCGAAAATAAGTGTCTAATGGAAACCTTGGCCCCTTGTGAACTACTACTATACCCTCAAGCTATACCAAGTTTTAACCAATCAGAGATGTTGCTGTTACCATAGAAACATAACCAGCGTTGTGCGTTGTTTAGTCAGACAGCATATTCCCCACCTACAAATACTGTAGAACAGCCTGTCAATAAGTGTGAACAAGTCCATCTGACAGGCACCGTCTTCGATGTAGGTTACTTAAAATACAGACAAAAGACGTGGTGGTCCCTATGGCAACAGTAAGTGCTGCTTCCCAACATGTCTTTCTGTTGAAATCTGATGGCTCAATCTCAGCACAATCCCATTGGCCCTGTGTCTACCTGACATCAAGCTGATGGATGATTAGATCGTACTGACGTCGCCCCTATAAAGTTTTCTCAATCGGCACAGTGTCAGGCCGATGTTTCTGTTTCTGATGTATGCATTGTACCCATGATGCTGCATGACCTTGCACAGGTGGCAAACACCAAAGGCGAATGGAGCAAGATGTTTCCATGTCAGGGTAGCATTTAAGCAGGGCATTTTAACCAGGTGTTTCATAATCACAGTATGAGATTATTCTAACCCAGTGATGGCATTTACATGTACTGACCCAAAACCTTGTCATATGTGGGAATTCTGTATGTGCAGAGGCTTCCTGAGGAGGCTTTGATATGAAAGCCTGCACTTGTAATGTACTTTGTGAAGTACATCAGACACCCTGATGTGCTGTCATTAAGAATACATTTAATCAACACCTACACTCGATGATTTGCTGATTGCCTAGAAAGAAAGCCAACCAAGTCCCCACACGGAACACATTAAGTGTCTATTACTCTTTTAATCGTGGCTCTTCTCCCTGCCTCATGAAAGGCGGCAATTAGTGAGGGTAGTAAACAGATTATGGGAACAAAGGGAAATTAATCAAGGAAAAGGTGCTGAGTACCTGAGGCCGGCTTCGGGTCTTTAGTTCCTCTCCCGTGGCCTCACCTCGCTCGCTGGGTGGGGTGAAACCCAATGAAAAAGTCCAAATCCACCCGATGTTTGGCCATTAAAATTTACCACGCGGGGTAAATGTTAAAGAGGGCCCCGTCTGGATTCAGCGGGTGTGTTGGCGTACAGGCGTGGTGGTACTCGCTCAGTTAGCAGGCATGGCACTTCATGGAATACTCTCTAAATGTGAATGTTTGTGCTTCCTTCTGTGTGTCGTCCTTCATTTTATACATCTACATCGTCTTCTGTCTTAAATGACAAGCACATCATATGGTGGCTCTCGGTCGTAAAGCAACGCAGTGCTCAAGGTGAGTGAAGACCATGCATGCAGCTGCGAGGAACTGATTTGCAACACGCACAGTGAGGTATTTGGGTCAGCAACTTATTTATCAGTGTTTAGTCTCCATCCTGTTTACACGAGGTTGGATCTAGACTCTAAATAACACAGCAGCTTTGAGGAAAGACATAAATAACTCTGACACAAGACATGAAGGTAGTCATAATATTTGAAATGAATTAGTTAAAGTTGAAGGAACAGTTCACCCATGAATTAAAATACTGTTATCCTTTATGAAGCCTGAAAATGAGGCGTCTTTGTCCGACTACAGGGAGGTAGTCAGCACAGCTCTGTAGCCGCCTCCTCCACATCACCTAAAGCCACTGGTTCCCTTGTAAGTCTTCCAAAAAAGACAAAAACTGGCAACAAAGTGACTCCATACAGCTCGTGCAGCATGATCCAAGTCTTCCCAACGCCGATCAATCACGTCCTGCGTGGAAAGACCTTTCCTTACACAGTTATCTCGCACAAATCCTCACTACAGCCTTTGACAACAAACCAGTTCACACCCATGGACATCCGAGCCTTGCATGTCCACTCGCAAGAATTGCTCTGCATAGGACATGAATAGATAACAATAACAACATTTTGATATTAGATTTTAGAGTATGTGTTATTTTCCTGGTCACCTGCCAAGAGACTGCAGATGAAAATGAGCTCTTGAGATAAATCCGGTGCAATACAGAGAGAAAAGAAAGTGAAACATTTAATATTGCACATGCTCCCAAAACAAAACAAATAAATAAATACATAAATTTTAATAACTGCTAAACCAGGGCTGCTTCAGCGTTTAAATGCGATCCTGATGGTGTACCCAAAGCCTAAACCGGGGAATGCTTTGGCAGAACAATATGTCTTACATGTCTGTCACACACTGGCAGCATAGTAACAGTTGCTCTCTGAAATAAATGCTTTATAATATCCTTAAGCTGCGCATGTGACTTAGCACCCGGTGCATCTGCTGCAGCATAAAGTCCACCGCCGATCTCTGGTCCCCTTTTGTGTTTGGCATCAACATGTGTAGTGCATGCTGATCCTGTGTATGTATGTTTTAACTGGATAACATTTACATATGGTAATAAAATGTGCCTGTGGTGTCCATATGGAAATTATATTGCTCTCTGTTTTCGTTGTCATCGTTGCCAGCAGATACCCTATGGACAACTGTTGTCATCACTGCAGATATTTTAGGTCTGGCAGTCAAGTTAATGGTTCAGTCATCAGACAAAATTGATAACACACATCTGATTTTGCCTGCATCCGTCCGTGAGTTTTATTCTTACATTCCATTTCGATAAATTAGTGTTTTCAGCATTCTCAACTATGTCGAAGTTCCTTTCTCGGCTGCCTGAAGGCCACCGCTTCCCCATCATTACAAAGATAGACCTGGCTACATTGGTATTCACTGGTGTGTTTGTGTGTGTGTGTGTGTGTGCGCGCACCTTGCTACAGATACAAAGGGAAAGAGGGGAAGAACACACCACAGAGTGAGGCCAGTCAGTTCATGCAGCACGACAGCTTCATCAATTTAAGAAGTTTTCACACCCCGGGAATTCTCCCAGTGCTTCCAATTAGTCTCCAAAGCATCGTTGACATTGTTCAATGATATAAATATTCATTATACCCTTCAAAACAAATTTGAGACCCTCCAATTCCGGGGAAACTCAACCTCTCATTACTGAGTCGTCAGAAGGTGCAGTGAAAGGGGAATCTGGCACCTGGAGAAAAAGTTAGGAATTATAATAGGCAGGCTAACCCTAAAAGCATACAGCCATTTATCACTTTGCAACTTTTTTCCCCCCAATTCTGAAGGACTCCTGCAAGCGGGTCACTTGTGGTTGTGGTTGCGTGGGAAGGATCTATGATCTATCATTTCATCCAGTGGATCTCCATTCAGAACTTGGCCTCATGACAGATTGGGCGGTAAATAATATGACCACAAGGAATGGAAGCCGGTGCGCCGTCCTCATTACCGGAGCTGACATAGCTAAACAGTGACACGGCGTAACACAGTCAATACCTGTGACATTTGATTGAGGAATTGAACAAAACCCGTTGGTACAAATCCAAAACCTCATCAGTCCTGACAGCCGGTTGTCAAGAAGCTCAGTGGAGCGGCGTGAAGTGGCAGAGGTGTCCATCGCACTGTGAGGAAGATAGGAAATGACTAACACGCCTCAGTCCTGTTTAGTCACATGTTTAGCCTGTCATGAATCTTAATGAGGTCACTTTACACAGTTCACTTCACAGTAAGCAGTATCAGAGTTCAGTGAGCTCTTTGAAACCTGAGCAGATTCACTTGATTTCAATGCAAACGTATGGGGGGGAAAAAACAAAACGCAAATCAACAAGAAATGACCCAAAAATTAGCAAGAAATTAATTTTAAAAAATTAAATAAAGTAACAGAAATTTGTTAAATATTACTGGAAAATTAGAAATAAATAAATAAATTAGGGCATTCAAAGTTAATGCATGTGATTAATTTTAGGACCTTAACGGGTTAATAAAAAAATTCTCACAGGAAATTATTCACTGGAATCATACATATCAATATAGTGATAACTTCCATTTTGCCAACAAAATACATTTCATACATTTTATTAAATTCCTTCAAAGTCTTTACTACAAATATTGCATGAATCCAGACAGACATGGATGCAAACTGGAATTTGACTTACTGGCGGAGGCATATGTGAGGCGTTGTGTCTATTTTTTTATGATTATATGTTTAAGATTAAATAACAGGAAAATTAGACCGTTCTGCAGGAAGACTCCCCATATCTGTCGGAGGAAATTGGTCAAAATTACGCTGACAGGAGAATTTGCCACAGATGCAGTTGCAGTGCTTTGTTTGGAATAGTGTGTAACCTTCCCTGCATAATGTGCTTTTAATTGCATTCTGTGCTATTTTCAGTGCAGAAGGAATAATTAAATCTAAACCGTAATTGGTAGGTTGTACAGTAAATGGAAAAGTAAGAGCACTGCGATGAGCCGCTGCGGCTGCCGTGAACGTTCACTTTGCGGTGCTCGCATCTGGATGTGGCCCAGTAGCAGGTGCTTATCTCTTGGCCCTTCCGAAGAGCATATTTAGGTGCTGTGGCACAGAAGACACGTTTTCATGTTTCAACATCAAATTTAATGAGCAGGGAGAACACGGCCCGCGTGTATTCACAGGACCAGCCATTGTGTCCCAAGGGCTTTGTTCGAGGAGGAAGGTCCAGGCTCCTCTGGCCAAGGGAATGTCGCCGCTGAACTAGAAGTGCATCAAATCACAGGATGAATAGCAGAGGGATAATAAAAGAAATGGCAAGAGGTATTTCACGAATTGTAAGGTTGTGTATGTACTCTATGCTGAGATCTTATTTACAGTAAAAAAAAAGTACAAGAAAGATTGGACATTGAAATTCACAACCTTCTCCTTCTTTTGCTATTGAAGAGCTGTCATTGGGGTTGAGGCGAAGCAAACCAGCACTTTTTCAGCGACTGCCACACACTGTCAGCTTGTACAAACAGAATCTGTGCTTATCACAGAACTTGAAGTAAGGGATAATCCCTCACCTCAGAGTGCATCATCCTACTTATTACACGGCTTATGTAGCGGCCTACACTGATGGTAGTAAAAGCAAAACAATTACAATAAAACAAATCAAAGGTGAGCGATGCTGTCCTGTTTATGATTCAGGGTTTTCCAATAATTAACACTGCAGCTAGCCAGGAGAGACACTCACCTGCTTTTGTTGCCTGGATTATGCTGTTCCACATTTACCTGTGTGCAGTGTCGGAGCTGGAGGTTAACGGTCATAATGTCTTCTTGAGACCGGGTCAACTAGGTTCCTTCTCTGCATGTTGATAGACGTGGTCATAGTTGGTTGTTGTTATGGTTGGGTTAACCTTCGTTTTCAGCAGTTGTCCGTCAGAGGTTTAAAGGATCATACCGGTGATTCTGCATGTCTAACATAATATCTACAAAATGAATAAATGTCTTGTTTCTGCTCATCTTTTCCCAAAGCAAGTCGTCATATTTTAGAACTCCGGTATCATTTTTCCTACTTTTTATCCAGCTGTTGGTTTCCATTCATTCCACTACGATATGAACATGAACTTTCAGAGGCTTCAAACTTTCTTCACACCTGTATTCCATCACCAGAATAAAGTCCTCCACATTAGTTTTCCTAAAAGCAGCAGCACTGTTGTGTTTTGATGACTTGAAATTGGGCGGAGTGAGACGGTCCCTCCACCAGAAAATAGTCCCCGGGGGGAAACATTTGCTTTACACAGCCAGTTATCAGTTCAGTGGTCTGAGTGTTGACGACTTGGTTAGCCACAGAAGCAGAACATTATAAGGCGTCTGCTTCAACCAAAAAATCTAATTTGAAAACCAAGGGATTTTGATTATATGTTGTGAAATCTTAAGTAACCCCACATGACTTGGAAAATGGCTTGTTGCGAAGTAAAATGTGGGGAAATTGTTGTAAATGGGCCAAACATTGAAAATTACTGGTAAAGAAGCACAGTTGACGGAACAAAATCAACTTTTACTGAAGAACGTCTGAGCAGGAAGCGGAAAACAGTGGGAAGGAGGCCTGCTAAAGGAGCAGCAGGGGGATCGAGAAAGAGGAAACCAACATGAAATCACACGTTTGCTTCAAAGATTGCCTGCCCAGCTTAGTCTGACCTGCCGCAATTGGGGATAGAAAGGGACGAAGTGGAGGGCGGAAGCAGCAGTAGATTTACAGCTGTGAAGGTGAAAGAGTGCCAGGAGGATGTGGTTAAATCAAACCTGGGGCTTATCTCTCAGTCTACTCGACTATTAGCACCAAGCCAGTGAAGGCAGCCCTCTTTCGCGGGGCGTCCTTATTAGTTTGAGAGAAAAGAGACGAAGAGGAAGGAGAGCAGGAAGGATGATGCTGAGCGGTGCAAAGTGTGTGTGTGTGTGTGTGTGTGTGTGAGGGGGGTTGTATGTTGGATTGCCAGCTCCATTACCCCCTCGCTCTACTGCAGTAGCTACCAGATGTTGAATAAAAAATGGTGTTTTCTCTTGGACAGGCACCATGGCTTGGAGTCATGCCACGCCACATTTTCACATGTACATATTTGTGTACGCAAGAAGATACACACACGCACACAGACAAACACACACACACACACACACACACACATCTGGCAAAATGTGGTGTTTACATTATTCAAAAGCAGGAAGGAATGGTAGCGCTTGAACTGAGCTCTTCAGTTCCATATGGTAATTAATCTCATCTCGTCCCATTGCCTGTCACACCAATGCCCTGTGAGCACATCCAGCAGTAATGGATATAATGGAGTAATGGATTACATGTAATGGGATACCAGTAATAGGAGTGTAACTGTAAACACACTATTCAAAATTAAAAAAAAAAAAAAAAAAATGTTGGGTGAGCTACTCAGACCTGTTGCTGTCAGAAAACATCAACCTTACATGATTCGCAATTATAGCCGGTTACAATCAGTCAATCAATGTTGTATGGATTTCGGGATCAATCTAAAACTAATCAGAGGTGATCATACACTCTGGCACTCCACTTCATTAAATTACTGATTGTAGTTTCAAAGCAGACAACCACAAATCCATGAAGAGTCTTTTTTGAGGCGACTTCTTCCACCTCTGAATGCCAAACAAGGCCTGCAGACCACATCGATAAGCAGGGGCTGTCACACACTGAACGTGCTCGGTGTGGATTTACCCCGTGGTTTTCTTAGTGTGTGTTTTAATTCATGAGGTATTACGCCGTTTATCATTGTAGACCTTGTTTTGGTTGGTCGTGGCTCCAACACACTCCCATGACCTCCGCAGACGCAGTCACGTCAGAGGAGGGCGCCGAAGCCTCTGATGGTGTTCCCACAACAGCAGTCATGTCCGCTCAGAATCAGATCCAGAGTCAACTTTGACGGCCAAGTGTGTTCGTTGCATGCACAAAATATGATTGGAAAAAAAAGGAAAGCGACAAAAAAGAAACACAGAATTAAATTGGAATAATAAACAGGATACTGAAGGTAAATATGTATGTGTGTGTGTGTGTGTGTGTGTGTGTGTGTGGTGGAGTTACTAACAGTCTGTTTCCCGAGACTTCCCTAGATAGTTCAAAA
>OMLB01016857.1:0-11211 GCA_900302555.1 Myripristis jacobus
GGAAAATTAAGTGCACACTCTTTGATTTTAACAAGACAGCCAAGTAGATTTTTTTTTTTTATTATTATTAAGGAGACAGGGTTTGAGAAAAGTGCTTCTTCAGCAAAAATGTTTGTAGATCGCGATATGTGTGTTTAATTGAAAGGAACATTGGAGTAGAGTTACCGTCACAGAAAGATGGGTAAAAAGTGATTCTCGCAGCTTATACATCCACTACTTTGTCTGGAATCGACACAACTCAGAGTTAAACTTTCTGGGCTGATTCTCCCCTACGGCAAATTGAACAGAGAAGAGGAGAAAGGGAATTTGCTATTCTCGGAGCCTTTGCCCTTCGAGGTGGTGGAAGAGAACAGAATATGAATGGGTAAAAAAAATAAAAAAAAATAAAAAACTTAAGAAGATGAAAACAAGCCTTGAAAGGCTGCTGGTGCAATATCACCCACTCTGGCATAAATAGTGGATGAACAGCAATAAAGAATGCTGGGTAGATGTCAAAAGGAATGGGGCACAGAGACACTAGAGTGCTTTTCACACAACACATTCTTAGCCCAGGGTTATCCGTAGCCCTAGGCTGATTTGGCTCCAGGCTAAAAAGCAGTGAAAAAGCACGCGTCAATTTGTCAACTGTAAACAAAAGTTGGAGACACTCGTCACTGCTGGAGACATCCTCGGTGTGGTATTAGCAACTTTCATTTGTCACTTGTAAAAAAAATAATCGGCTTGCTCTCCGGTGTGATCACGAGGACAGAAATACTGTATTGTCTGTTACCTGTGAGACATCAGATTTTCACAAGTTTTCATGATCTTCTTGCATAAGACACTTAGGACACGTCTCCAAAAAGTGATAAGAAAGAATGCCTCTACATCGACATCTGTTGAAGCCATAATGAGCTTTGGTTATGGTTACAGCTTTACAAAAGGGGAGTTAATGTAAGAAAGTAAAATTATTTATATAAAGTGGTATACAAATATGTTAATAGTTAAATATGGTATATGGTTAAATATGAATGCTGAATGACATTTCTGTGTTTATGCCTTTCTCTCCCCCTCTGGTACAGCTCTGCTACAGCAAGGATGTTAATTTAATTGAGGATGTAATGACACCCAGCTTAATGACACCTGGTGATACAGGAGAGAGCAACAGTTATTCAACCACAAAATACAGAAAGTATACCGCTGAATTATTCTTTATAGTGTTTTATTTTGAAAGTCAGTTGAAGAATATTTTCATTAAAATCATTCTTTAATAAATTACCTTTGTTGCCTTCAGATCCCCGGTTGCTTATTGTTTGGACTGTTTGTCATCAGTCCCACTCAACAGTGACTTGAGTGGGAATTTTTTTTTGGTTTGTTTGTTTGTTTTGAAGCCACTAGATCAAAAATCATTTGGTCTTAAAAACATATTAAGAATATGGATGGGGGATCTAGGCAAAATTGATCATCTATTTATTTATGTATCTATCAATCTATTTGTTTGTTTGTTATCATCATTGTTTATTTATTTATTTAATTGCACAATTAAACAAATGAAATTAAATGAAAAATTAAGTTACAAAATAAGCACCAATAAATAAAAGAAAAACTTAACAGATAAATTGTGATAATAACTCACCACTGACCAAATGCCTTGCTATCATAACAGCAGTGCAGGGATGATTATTGGTGTTTTCCTAAGATATTTACACAGATTTTTGATAAACAATCATTAGTAATGTGGATATGATGACAAGGCGGATAGAGGCAAATAACAGAACAGCTAGAAGAGTCTAATAATAGGTTCAGAAAATTGCATCTCTTTACTGTTATGCAGCTTTAAAACCAGGAAAACACCATAAATATCTAGTCTCATGTCACAATATTGGTATAATACTGATAAATTGCCCATGCCTAGTAAATGAATACATGCCTATGCTTCCACCACATCCAATCCATCCATAATTAGTGGTATTATTACCAATATCAGAAGTACTGGTACTACTTTTAACAAAATCTATAGCAGCTACTACAATGAATTCACTCAGAGAAGTTGTCTTTTCTCCCCAAACTATTTAACCAATTCCAGAGCTGGATATGGTCTTAAAACGAGTACAGGCCCTTCGGCATGGAGCCGAGGCCACAGCCACAGAAAGAAAGAATGTATGTGTGTGTGTGTGTGTGAGAGAGAGAGAGAGAGAGAGAGAGAGAGAGAGAGAGAGACAGATTTAGAGAGAGAAAGAGACCACACAGAAATATCCTGCAGCATTTTAATTATTCAATTTTAGAGGAGGAGGAGGAGGAAGAGAAGGCAGATCAGAGTGAGTGAAAGGCTCATCCTCATCTGTCATTGATTAGGAGAGACAGAGACAGGATCCTTCAACCACAAAAGCCAGCAGAGAGGGCTACATAAGACAGGACATGTGAGGAGACAGGATCTCTCCTGAGAAAAGAGAAAAGTGAAAATTTAGCCTTAGGAAGGAGATGAGGAGGAGAGGAGGAGAGGAGAGGAGAGGAGAGGAGAGATTTACTTCTCTGTATAACTTTTACTATAGCTTTAAAGTGGGTTTCACTATATTGTCCACGGACATTTAGCAATTTACAGTTTGCATTGGCAAATGTGTGGCAATGTGTTTTCTGTGGATCAAATTACATAAAGTGCAGCGGGCAGCTATGATACCATAAGTGTTAGACCATTCATTTTTACATAGACCTCTGATAAAATCTGTTTGCAAATGGTCTGGTTTCAAATGCATTAAAATGCTCTAAAAACACCTGACCAAGTGGCCAAAAACATATGCCTGCAGAAAAAAAAATTGGCTAATGATATTTTTGTATGTATGTAAAAAAAAATCTATTTTTGATCCCAAAATATTCAGTCACGTATGTCTGACTGAAATAAGGTCCCAAAATACAAAAGGTGGTGTCATTTTTCTGTCCTTCACATATCTGATGCAATAGTACTGATAGTTATATTAAAGTCACCCTCTTGCATTATTGGAAATCCAAGTCCAAGTGATAAGATGACAGATAAACGTAAGAGCACAAAAGCAAAATATAACACAAAAAAGTGTTTATGTACATATTTGTGTGATTTGCATACATATTTTTGGAAATCAACAGGTGAGCTGACATTTCCAAATATTATGATGTGGTGTATCTACTTGGAAACTGTAATTACATTCATTCACCCACTATGTAAATCTGTTTTTCTTTTTTCTTTTTTTGGGAGAGAGAGACAGTGAAAAAGAGAGAGAGAGAGAGAGAGAGAGAGAGAGAGAGAAAGAGAGAGAGAGAGTTGAGGGAGAGAAACTTTGATAGTGTTTAAGCTGTCAGAGAGAATAAATAGCCTCGGTGGGGGAATGGCAGGTAAGTGTTTCTTGGTTGTCTTAATTCCTGGCAAACTTAATGACAATTTCAAGCGCCTAGACATAACAATTCCCCAAAATGTGCTCTACCCATTACTCTCCACCCTAATGACAGGAAGCCAAAATAACTCCGGTGATCTCACGTCTGAAAAATGACTGTCTGAAATTGATACTGCTGCGCTGAAATGTTATCAGCCACAATATTAATCTCTCACCTAGTGGTAATCGCTAATTTCATATACTATTAAGGTGATGAATGGGATTTTAACACACTGAGCTATTGTTAACAACTTTAAGTGGACTAATTCATCAAGGTCATAATCATTCATGGACAGGGGAGAAATATTTACAAGAAAAGAGGACAAATGCATTGGCAACAAAGGAGGAAGCTCTTCATGAAAGGGCTTAGTGGCAGACATAACACACAAACATCAAAAACGCATGAGTGTGTTTGTGTATGTGTGTGTGTGTATGTGCTTAAATATACCCATATAATATATACATGCATATTTATGTGTGTAAATGTATATGAGTACACATACATGCGAGTGTGTTTGCTTTCTCGACCAAAATCCAGAGACAATGCTAAGTGACAAATAAAGGGGTCTGTGTGGTTGTGGTTTGCTGAGGAAAACACACAACTCAGCATTAGTATCAACAACAAGCTGTGCCATAAATAAAGTGCAGCTGGCAGGCTTTTTTCAGAAGCGGGGAAACAGTGACATCGACTGGTAGTCTAAGGTAGTTCTAAGGACTCTGTCTTCCTGAAGTCGGGAAACTCCACTGCAGCCAAAACCCATGCAAAGCTTGTAGGAAGATTTGGCCACCAAACAACCCTGTCACGAACTGTCATGGTCCTCAGGCTTCGATTAGCACTACTTAAGAGGATGATATGTATTGTAAATGCTAGAAACTGAATCCCTACAAACAGAATATCAATATAAAAATCATCCAACACTTAGCCTCAATAGGATTGTGTCTTAACATATAACATAAGGGGAAAAAAACAAAAAGTGTGGATAAAAATCTGTTTTATCCACACTGAATCTAACCCATTTACCACTTTCCATTCTTACTGAAGGCAACAAAGGTTTCCTCTGCTGCCTCCGAGGACTGTGTCTAAAGCAGAGGCAGAGCACATGAATAAGGAGCTAAAGCCAAAACAACAGGTCCAACACCTCTACAGGTACATTAATGCAAACCATACTGGCAGGTTGTTTGAACAACAAACCCCAAGGGCAGCTTAAAGGACTGCAGTGCTTGCAGTTCGCTGTCAAAGCCATGGAGGCCTGGCAAAACACATTTACACACACCACAAGGAGTAACATGAGGCACTGGGGGCTCTGCCAGCCCTCTGTATGTGTGTGTGTGTGTGTGTGTATATATAAATTGTTTATCACCACAAAGTCATCAGAAACAGAAAAGCACTGCAAATCGCCATCTTCTATTCCTATTTTGCATAATAAAAGTAATAAAAATGAAGAAAAGAAACAATACACTGCCTAATGTCCTGCCATAATCACCATGATACATTAGCCCAAACAAAACCAGTTATGCTAATGAGTTCATTAATTAAGCTTATTAATTCACTGATTAGCCAATATTTCTGTGGCAGCATGCCTGTATTCACTTTCACATATGGCTGGTTTTAATATGACCATATCTGAAAACTTTACAGAGTTAAGGGAGCTTCAAGTAAATTGACTTTCCTCCTTGATATGCAAATCTATACAGCAAGGTGCTCCAAAATCAAATCAGATTTTCTATTATATATTGTTGTTGACTTATTGTCCTCATATGAATGTGTCTACACACAGACAGACAAACAATACAGGTACCATCAAAACAACATAATGTCCCACATATCATGATCAATACAGGCATGATATAAAAATAGGCCATATTAGGCCATAAGAAGTGTAATTCAGGCGACTACATGACTGACCAATCACCACCAAATTAAGTGTACTTCAAAAAGGAATAGAATTGGCACTTTTGCTCAATGGCAGAATCAAAAAAACTGATGTGAACAACAGGTGTAAACTAGCACATCTCTAAAGCTTACAATGCATTTTTTGGAAGAAGGCATAACAGGCACAGGTGTGGGTTATTATCACGCCCAGTATCATACCAAAAACACCATATTGAACCATCTAAAACATGCCAATCAGCTTTTCTCAGACAAACTGGTTCTTGTAAAAGCATGGATCCCTCTTCAGCCTGTATTACCTTTACAGCATTTAGCTCTAACTGCAGAAAGACAGTATTGTAAATGTTGTAAATTTTGGTACAAAGGTGCAAAAGGTTTAAACTACTAGATTACCAACATAAGAAGCGACAAACCAACCATAAGGAGGAGATCAAGGGACAGAGCCACAGGGCTTTTGTAACCACAGAGTATGTAGCGAATGAGAGCAATATGAAACGCATGCACACAAAAATACATTCACAGACACACACACCGCAGACCCCCCACCCTACACACACACACACACACACACACATACACACTAACAAACACTCACTGTCTGCAGCAAATTCAGGCCCATTTACAATCTGAGACCCTGATGTATGCACAGACACATGCACCATACTGAAAATAAGACCAGGAAGGTTGGACTGACCAGTTTGTTCTCTTGCATGTAGAGTCTCTGCAGTTTGGGGCATCCTCTGGCCAGGGCCACCATGCCCTCATCAGTGATGCTATAGCACTGACCCAAGTGAACGTCCTTCAGCTCACTGCAGTGCTCTCCCAGCTGACAGGAAGAGGAGGACATGAATGAGTGAGTGCAGAGGGAAATGCTGGCAAATGCACCTGAATCACATATAAACTACAGAGAATTTGCACGGAGAAACAAAGACCAATCAACAATTCCTACGCCCTGGATATCAGACGAAAGGATTTCTGGCGCGTCAGTTCTGATAAAAACAAAATAAATGGATTTTTGATGAATAAGCACAATAAAATACAGAAATAAGATAAAAGTGCATCAAAGACAATTGAAAATAGATTATGGAAGCTAGTGGTTATGGTCTCCTTTCCTGTATTAAGGCAATTTTATTCTGGTTCCTTTATCTGATTATGAATCTTAGTATTGTTCTACTGTTTTCTGCCATCTGTTTTCTGTTGTCATTTAAAATCTATGATCAGCAGTTGTCCTGGCTTGTTGTCTAGATTTTTTTATAGCTGTTTTGTTGTTTGTTATGAGGTTCCTAGAAGCCACCTGTTTTTGATTCCCAGCAGCGCGGCTGACTGATTACATCTCTTCTTTGTGTTTTTCATCCTTGTATTGTGTCCTTGTTTCATTTACCACTCTTTTTGTTTTACCAGTTTTATCGCTATGAATATAAATATGAAATCAAAAAAGTGCAATATCCTCTTGATCCTCTCCTTTTTTTTCTGTTTGTTTGTTATTTCCTTACTGACGCTGGGTGCATACCTTTTTCAAAGCCTCATCCGTCAGTTTGTCCTGGTTGCCAACATGCACCTTCACCAGCAGGGGGCAGTGTGTAGCCAGGGCACACAAGGACAAGTTACCAAGCTGCTTGCAGCGGTACGCTGTGTATTTCTGCAAGCCTGGACAGTGTGACGCCAGGGAGCAAACCCCGTGGTCCTGGACCCCCCGGCAGTCTGAGATGTTTATCTCTGTCACATTCTGCCTCCGAGACGCTATTTTCACCAGGAGATCGTCGTTTACCTGAGGGAGAGGGCAATCGAAAAAGAGAAAAAGGTCACTTGAAAGACCAAAGAAAAGAAAGAAAATTTGATTAAATGGGACAGAGCAGATGATCACAGAGCAAGAGAGGTTGAAAGTGATGTCTTACCACTCTTTAGTCTTACCACTAATTATCAAAAAGCATACCTTTTCTTATAGACTTAAAGGAAAATGAAAGGGTAGTCTAAAGGGGTGAAAGGCTGTCTCATAAATTAACAATAACAGGTTTGATCTTATCAGAAGCCATTTGTCCTGTCAAAGCATACTTGAAAAAGACACTAAAGCCTTCCTTAAATGGTTACTCTTTAAAAGACACTCTGGATAATAATGTAAAAAAAAATACTACGCTACTGAAATTAAGACAATGCTGCACTACCTGCTTACCTAATATGGCATTTATTTTGGGAGAAACAAGTTAAAAATGTACTCGATTAAAACATAATCATGTACATTTGACCCTAGACTCCTAGAGGATAGCAGGGAAGCGTTAATTAAAACGTTTATGTCCACTGAGGTCTTTGATGGACACTAATAACACAATGAGACGACAGACATCAGACAAAACGAAAAGACCCATCGACTCACTTGTTGCAGGCCACTGAGGTCGATTTGTTTCCAGAACTGGAAGTCTAAGCAGAGGTCCCTCCAGTACTTACACACCAGAGAGGCACACAGACAGCGCTCCTTCACCGTCAAGTGGGAGAGCACCTGCCAGGATGTAACAGAAGAAATGGCACACACACACAAATCAATCCAACATGCAACTTTACATTGTGCTGATAACAAACTGTGTAAACATTTCAGTAACAACAATTCAGGTGCTGTGCCTCATTTGTCGACGACGATAACAATAAACACGAAGATGTGTTGTTAATATATGCAATCAATAGCTTTACCGATGCAAGCAGTTTATTAGCATGCAGCTTATGTTTTCACATCTTTGATAAACTCTTGGCTAAGGATTTCAGCATCCCTCACAGCTCCAGACGCACACAAATGCATCGCTAGGGCCGTCCTAACTCTGAGGTAAACTCTGACCTTGAGAAGGATTGACGAAGGCAGATGGTTGATACTTAAGATATCGCCAGCATCAGAGCCCCTCCCCTGGCCGTCGTCATGGTGATGCAGGCAGCAGGGGGATGAGCCTGAACTCTGGGGTGAATCGCCATGGAGACCCAACCCACAACAGCCATCGGCGGGCGAGCAGGAGGAGGAAGAGGAGGAAGAAGAAGACGACGAGGAGGGGAGCGGGCAGATGGGCAGGTGGCAGTGGCCTGTTTCGGTGTTAGCGGAGGCCTCTCCCCCTCCTCCACCCACTCCTCCATTCTCCAGGCCTCCCTCGGGGGCAGCGAAGGCACAGCGTGGCTGCTTACAGGGGGTGCACCTCTGCACCTCTGAACACTTCCTCTTACACACCTGCACCCAGAGAAACACAGATCAATCATGTGGACTTTGATGCGCACTGATTAATTCTTGTACAATTAAATTCAAGGAAAGATTGTTTGCTTAGCGCTTAATCACAGTTACAGTCTCAAAGGGCTTCACACCACCCACATAATAAAACAATAAATTATCCCCCCAACCCTCAATAACAACACAGCAACACAAGGAGAAGCACAAGCTGTTCCTTCAAGAGCAAAGCTTTGTTGACTGATACAGTTTTGTAATTACAGTATGTCTGCTGAACCACATTTAACAACTAGGCTTAGGCTACTCACCACTGGGCAATTTAGACTTTTGAGGTAAATACTAGATTTCTGGATGCAAATTACTGCAGTATTGTGCTCCTGCTGCTTGTTTTGCTTTTCATTCATGCTTTGTGTGTTCATTGTCTGTTTAGATATAATCTGTTTTGGATTAGTTATGATTTGATTTCACTTTATTGACTTGATTTGTTTTGGTCCACTTGATCGCTATCACACCCCTGGCCAGCCTAGAGAGTGTTCCCCTCTCTCTGTGATCCTTCCCAAGATGTTGTGGGTTTCTTTGGGAGTGTTTTCTTGTCCAATATTAGGGATCAACTCAGGCGATATCATTTTGGTTTCTAAAAACTGTGAGCCAGTAAAGTCCTTTGAGACTGTAAACAGTGATTATGAGCTAAGCAATAAAGTTGAACTCGAACTTACAAAATGCCTCACCCTAACCTTAATTTCAACAGTTCGCGAGAAGCCCAAGGCAGAATTATGGAGGCTAACCAATCACTGAAAAGGAGGCAAACCTGCTGTGTGTTAGGTGGTTCTAATGGAGTTTTTACTGACATGGGGGTGAATAGACAATAATACAATTTTTATTTTGCAGTGAACTGTTCAAGCTCACATTGAAGTCTCCTCTCAGAGCGTCTAATTTCAAATAATTATAATAATTATAATAATTTCATTTTGCACATCACTTTTTAAATCACAGTTACAAAGTGATTCACATATATAATAAAAAACAAACCAAAAAACATAAAGAAATACACATGCATACCTTTCATACACACATACATACATATATACACATCAATGTGCATGATAAGTAGACAAACATGAGAAGCAAAATAAACAAGAATTAAAGCTCTGAGCTGAAAAGAACACCTTGACAGAGAAACCCAGGAAGCAGTGCTCATGATTTAAATGTTACATCCCTTCATTACGGGATGTCATTTTACATCATTTTACCTCTGGAAAATAGAACTTGTAGGCCAGGCCATCTCTGTAGCACCATAATACTTTATTTATAATGTTTTGTTAAACATGTCACCTTTATCAAAAAAAATGCAGCTTGTGTGATTTGGATATTACACTCTATTGCAATTTCAAAAGTATTTTGATTATTTGCAATATTAATATTAATTGGAAGTAGCACTGTTTACGGTCCTTCATGCATAATGGACAGGTGCTCCTCACATGTAAATAATAGCTGAATTGGAATGAGACAATGAATGGGAGTCTGGTAAGGTCAGTACTGTTGGTGCTGCGTCTTCCCCGTCACTCACCATCTCAGTGTAGTCGCTGGTGCAGCCAGGCACAGGCACAGGTATGGGCACAGTCACAGACACCCCAGCAGTTCTAAACAGTGCCGGCGGTGGGATCAGTTTGGCAGGAACAGCTGACAACAGGCTCCTCCCCTGGCCCTCCCAGATAGCCAGCTCCCGTGGTGACAGCAGGAACTTGGAGCACTCCTCAGGAGATGCGAGCGCTGCGTATCGCCCAGCGAGCTTTGAGGCAGCCGCTGCTCCAATGCCAACTCCCCCCACACCAGAAACACTGATTCCAGTGGTGCTGTTGTTATGACAACGTCCGCTGCTGTTGACACCGGTCTCCAATTGGTCACTGTCGTCGTCAAGGCCGCTGCTGTTGCCGTGGACGATGAAGCACAGCATGCACGGCCCCTGAAGGAAGCAGTTCCTCTTCTTCTTCTTCCTGTGATGCAGCTTGCGCGTCCTCTTCTTCAGGCGGTAACCATTTTTCGAAAGAAGATGGCCCATATAGATGACTCAATGAAACTCTGGAACAAGGAAAAAAAAAAACACAATAAAATACACCTGTCTGCACTGAATAAAGAACACATCATCCTGTGATATTCTTGGGACCAAGAGGCTCAGGACACTGTGGTGGCGAAAAGGGAATCCTATCCTAAAAAGCCAAGCGGTTCACGTGCACTTTCAAAAAATAAATAAATAAAAATCAGAGAATAGTGCATATTTTCTATTCCGCATTACCCTGCACTATGATCACACAACCAAGCATACAAACCAAATGAGGTAAAATGGTTGATGTGCCAAACATGTAGGCTGTTGTAAAATATACAAGTACATAAATACACAATGACAATCACATCATGAGATATTTCAAAAACTGCATAGGAGACTTATGATCTCACATCACCTTAACATGAAATTATATTCATACAGCTCTTCAAATGTCAAGGACAATCAAGAGGAGTTTTTTCTAAATGGGTCCTATACATACATTTATATATAATGTAACAGCTGGGAGCCAACGTGATCCTCAAAATAGAGAGCTGACAGCCCAGAGTCAGTGCTTCCTCTACAGCAGCAGATATCCCACATCTCCTACCACAGTGAGGTGAGGTTCTATATGTCGATAAAACAGCTATCTATGGAGAGTGAAGCCATGCAAACTTACAGCACTCAACCACTTGGAAAAAAA
>OMLB01016861.1:7285-19891 GCA_900302555.1 Myripristis jacobus
TGTGTTTATGTTTTTTTTTTTTTTTTTTTGTTATACAGTTGGAGTGTGTACATTACACTGGAAGCAAAAATCATGTCACCATTTACACATTCTGAAACTCAATTATATGCTGTTAATAGCATCAAGTCCTAGATTATATATTGTAATGCAACTGTAAAATATGTATTATTTTTATTAATATAATAATCAAAATCCCAAGATTTTAAAATTAGAATTTTTGGTTGAAACAGCCACCTTATAATGTTCTGCCTCTGTAGCTAACAAAACAGTGAATACTGCTTTGAAGAAAGTTTGAAAGTTCATTTTCATATCATAGTGGAATGACAAACAAAACAAAACAAAAAACACAGAAACACTTATTGAGGTCAGATTAATCCTCATATGCACTAATCCAGGGGCAATTCCGCCATTAAAACATACCGGACCTTCAGTTATGGTAGAGTGTGTCTGACGCCCATGATAGAGCCCAGGATCTTCTAGTATTTGCTTGTGAAACCTCTGACTAATCTGTGATGGCGCACAAACTTTCCTACTCCAAAGATGGAAGGAGAAAAAAAAAACTAGACAGCAGAATTGCAGCCCCGTTAGCATTCACAAGAAAATCTCTCTGGACATGGCAGACATGGAGGCAAATCCACAGTATCCGTTGGACTTTGTCCATTGGATACGATGACAGCTACATTCAGGGCCATTCGGTTTCTCTGCTTTTTGGTGTATTAGCTTAAAAAAATGCAATCTTTAGGGGTTAAATAAAGTAAGCACACAATGGGCTCTATATTTGTGAATCATGGTGGAGGTGCTAGCTCACAGTGCAAGCTCACTTGGGCATGACCAAGAGAGTTTTTTGGTAATTTCATGATGGCAGGCAAAGGCTGCGGTAGACAGGGTTGGGTCAGGTGGAATTGATTAACAGTGTGTGTGATAGGGGCATCAGGCCTGACCAACTCAATCAGCTCTTCTCACCCCTATGAAAGGTAGTGCATCTATGATGTGCTGACATTTTGGGGGAAGGAGTTCAGTTCTCCAAGAAACCCTCTTATCTGGCAAATGCAGCAGGTACAGAATATTTAGCAGCCTAAATATAAACATGCAGCACCCCAAATATGCATATACTGAACCCCAAACATGTCACCAAAGACAGCTGATGTCCCATTTTAATGTGGATTCATTTTTCAGGTCAGAACTGTGCTCAAAACTGTCATTGATAATCCATATTATGAATGTCATGCAGAGGGCCGCGATCAGTTCAGTTGTTCTCAGCAGCTATGCATGGAGGCTGTGGACTAAGTAGCAGACGAGAGACTTTAGACCAAAAAAAAAACAACTAACAGACACCGGCACTGAAGTGGGCAGAGATTCAAACTGTGTTGTTGCAGCAGAGATGGCTGCAGGTTAGCCTGCCAGTGGGCCTAACAGGGGTGGTAGTTGGGGTAAGCGACAGTGGAGAGGTGTTTCACTATTGATTACTTTTGTTTGAGTACCACCACAATGTTGCACAATGTGCCAAACTGCTACTTTCCTGCAAAACATTAGGGAACAGCTTTGCATGGTTTTTAAATGTAGTTGGTAAATGTGAGCTTAGTGTAGGACATGTGCCTGCATGTTCACAAGCAGAAACACAGCAGCGAGTTTTGGGGATGGTGTGGTTTGATGCTCTGATTCGTCAATCTCAATGAAATCAAATTTGTGGAAATATTGCAGTGATTGGACAAACTTGAAAAGTTACACAGATGTCATGGGCATTGGCTGAATCTGAGTCAATGATTGCAATTGTGAAATCCTGCAATATTTGTGGCACTTATGCACGCCATTTTATTCCATCTCCTTTATATTCCATTGCAATATAAATCATTCTTCTTTCATAACTACAGGTAAAAACACAAAGGGGGCACAATTTCTTTCTTTTTTTTTTTTTTAAACCATTGGTAGTCAGTGACAAAATTGAATGGAGAAAGCTTCTGAAATATATGTGCACTTTTTTTAGGCTGTATTTTTAGGGGTACTGAGCATGAGGCTTACCATATGCCATTCAACATATGCCATTTGATGCACGCTTTTATCCAAAGTGCCCCATGTTTCCCAGGAGTGCATACATTTTTAGTATAGACTGACCCGGTGGGAAGCAAACCTCTATATCTGGCAGTGCTGGTGCTATGCTGTACCCATTGAGATACACAGGACCAGCTCGTCTTTTTAGGAAACTCTTGGATTCTTAGGCTACTGCAAGAGTCACCAGCTTATTCCATTATTTAGGTCATTGTAATTATTATTTACATTTTACATTTTGGACTTTTAGCCAATGCTGTGTATGTGTGTATGTGTGTGTGTGTGTGTGTGTGTGTGTGTGTGTGTCTTTAAGCATAATTCACAGCACAGCCAATCAATATCATCCCAAATGGATCATTAGGACTTTGATTCTGGTATTTAGTGTTTCACAGCGTTGCCCCTGGCAACACCACAGTAGCATAGCAGCGATTCATATTCCACTGGCTGTTTAACAATTCAGGGGGCATCAAATTAAGATCCAGGGGGCACTGTGGTAAGATGAGGACAGATGTGTAAAGACATGCGTATTACACTGTAAAAAAAAAAAAAAAAAAAAAGCCCCCCTAACAAGACTTGACAGTGTCTTACAGTGCGCTGAGATCATTTCACTTGATTCACTGCAGCTGATCTGTTTCAGGAATTTGTCACTTGGTGCCAGTTGTATTGAATTGAAATAATTATTAGCTGAAATAAATGATGTCAACTGTCAATCTCAATATGCAATATTCTTAAAATAAATTACAAGATTAGTTACTTAAACTGGACATTTTGTTAGGCCTGCAAATTTGGCCTATAGATGAGAGAAAAATCTGTGATGATTTCTGAGGATTGTTTAATCATTATCTTGTAATGTCTTGTAAATTCCTTAATTAAGTAAAACAACAGTGTGAAAAAGGGTAACACCCTCCCAAACAGGAAACCACTGGTTACCGTGCTCAGTGAACAATGCTGTCTTCTATAGCCTTGCTGCAGAAGATGGCAGCTCAGAGTGTTGACCCTTGTATCATCTTTGGGGTCAGTTTGTCAGTTCAGAGGTTAACATCTCTAAAACGTCTCTAAGACTGACATTTTTTTTGCTTTATGTACAGCCCTTTGAAACCTGAGCAAATTGGCTTGATTTCTTTCAAAAACATGGCAATGAGCAACTTAGCAAGAACTGACTAGTTTCTTTTCCATGTTTTTGAAGGAAATCACACCAGTTTGCTCAGGTTTTGTTAATGATAATGGTTAATGGCTCTTACTAATTTAATTGGGACAACTGAGCAAACATAAAATAAACATGATGATACAATATGTTTTCAATGTCCTGGACACATTTTGTATGCATTGGCATTCTTTGGGGTCTATCTGAGCCCAGGCTGCTCTAAAACATAAAAGAAATATCAACATTTTACACACACCTTCCCACTGCTTTACCAACATTAAAAAAAAATGCTGGTGAACTTGAAGATAACAGGAGGGTTAAACTGGATGCATGGATGTGAGGTAGAAGGTGTGTGAGTTTCATTTCTCACTGACAGATCTGGTTAAAAGGCAGGAGCAGAGCACTGCTTGGTTTGAATGTGTGTGTGTGTGTGTGTGTGTGTGTGTGTGACACACGTATTGATGAAGACTCCACGTCTGCGTATCCAACTTGAGTCTCACCTTCATGTGGCACAAAAGATCCTTGTAATTGAGAACCTACGGTAATAATTATAAATCAATCCTCAGTGTGCTTATGCTTATTTTCTCCAACAGCATGGTTATGTTTTCGTCTGTCTGTTTGTTAATTGGTGGGCTATCTAAGTGATTAGAGCCTACACTCTTCCATAAGTGAATCAAAAATGACCCATATTAGATTCTATGTATTTTTCATTAATTTAAGCTGACTACTTTCATGCTTTTTGCTTAATATTATTAAATCAACATATTTGGTGTGCACTAACATGAAGTAGATAACAGGTTAAACAAATAAATTATTTGCTCACACTGCAGGTTAGTGGCCATGTGAAAATAAAAACAAATGTTCCAGGCCAGTGACCTCTGCATCTGCCTCTGTCTTGTTGCTATATTCTGTCTACAAAACACACACCCAGTCTATAATAATGTTACCAAGCTGTTTTGAATAATATCATACATCTAAAACTGCTACTGTTACTGTTACTGACTAGCTGAGTGGCTATCTAGAAAGGCTGAAAAAATAATACTACTAATAAAAAAAACTTCTACAACCTGTGCTAATAACTGTGCAAGAGTTCATGCAGTTAAAAAATGTATATAATATTGATAATATTGACATGATATGATATAATACTTTAAAGTAATGTGTAAAATAGTCTGATGCTATGGACTATGGACATTTGAAGCACAGTTGCTCAGCACTAAACAGGCTTTATACGTAATAAGGATCAAATGTTCTTATTTAATATTCTGTAGGAAATGCATTTGGGTCATTTTTGACCCACTTATGGAAATATGGGGTAGTAATAAAAAAATGTTTTTTAAAAAGTAGAAAAAGAAAAAAAAACTGAAACTGATGGTATCAAAACCAAGATTTTTTTGTTGAATACCTAGGAATATGTGGCCTAATTCCAGGCGCAGCAAGCAAACTCTGGTCAGGATCTTTTGGATAGGCACAGCAAGTGGCATGCTGCAGCATGTTCAGAGGAAATGCACATTCATTTGATTGTAAGGTGAGGGGTGCTGCAAATTCAAACATTAGAGATAATCACAATTTGAGTGACAACTGTCAAATGAATGTCGTCTGTCCAGACCAGAAGAGACAACTCTTTGTTGTCACATTTCGGCAAGAGGCACACCTGAAACAAGGCTTGTGTTGTGTAGGTGTATATTCAGTTTTGTTAGAAGTAATAGGGAATTGCCTGAGAGAATTTATTTTCAATTTTAGGTGACTCAGTGGACTGTCTTGTGTTTAGCCATATAGTGTCTGCTCCAAAAAAATCACACATTGCAGCCTGAGGGGACTCAGTTCAGTTAAATGAAACAAACAGTTGGCTCTTGGTTTGTTAGCTAGCTGACAGACCTTTTTCACAGCAGTCTTTTTGACATGAACAGCAGGGTAAACACAGGTACTGATGACATTAACTCAAGGTCCCATATGTTCCTCTTTTCAGGTGTTTTATCTGACGTCTTCATGTGCATAACAAGGTATTTATGTGGTTTGAAGTACCACAAACAACCATCTCAATATAGCTCTCTTAAGCATCTCCTGGAGCTCTCCCAAGAACAGGTTGTTTTGCATTTTGTGACCCTCTCTTCTGATTGGCTGACTGTTTTCTGAGTGACGCGCACCTAGTCCAACCACAGGTGATGGGCTGCAGCTAACCGTAGCAAGGTAACATTTGCCAATAAAGCACTGGAGCACTGAAGATAATGTGATCTAACCTTATGTGTCTAAGGCAGAGTCAGTCTTTATGGGTCCATCCGAACCCAAGGAGGATGAATTCTATACCATCCATCAGGTCTGTGTGTCCTGGCTGGGTTCAGGTCTGACCTCTCTTGGTTCTGCATGGGCCTGACACAATCTTTTCAAATAACAGACAGTTCTGGTTCGGGTTTGGGTCCAGCATTTGTTGGTTCCACATGGGTCTGTGTCCCAGGTTTCAAATAATAGACAATTCTGGTTTGGTCCTGGGTGGTACATTTCTGGTTCAGGCTGGAAGTTTTGGATCCATGAAGACCTTTACTGTGGAGCTCAAGTGTGGCCACTAAAGAGTGAGCTACAGCAGCTGTTTTACACACAAAAAGACAGCTTTGTTAGACTTTTTAGCACCTCAGTGACACAATGTATGTAATAATAAAGTTTTTTTTTTTTTTTTTATCTCATAACTGTCACGTGGAGGCTATAATTGCATGACTTTTTGTTCATACTGACAGCTACATACAGCAAGCCTGACAGTGAAGTGTCAGCGTTTCATTGAACTTGCTTCTATGGAATGTTTTAAATTTTGCACATTTGCTAATTTTATGTTATTTACATTTCCAACTGTTTCCCAGTTTCTTCATTTGTTATACGTTAATAACAATGACACATCTCTGCTGTGTTGTTGCTGGTGTCCTCGAGCTTTACGAGTGTAACGGCAGCAATACTGCCATGTTTATGGGTTCAGTTCAGGGAGTTTATTTCCATAGGGCTGCCTTTGTCAGAATTGTATCCACCCATGGCATGTGTACACTGTAAGGCACTGTGTTTTGGAAGAAGCATGAACTGAACTGCGAATGCTACCAGAGCTGTACAACTAATTTCAAATCCATTTATCATCATTTATGGCTGATGTTTCAAAAAAGCAGAGATGCCTTTTTTAAAGACCTTGCTGTTTTGTAAACCAGGCACTTAAGATAACTTGAACAGCTGCCCATAAAATGTTCCTTTAAAGCAAGAAATCATTTGATCAGAGCAGACATCAGCCCCTACAAACAGTAAATGGAGTGAAACTCCTCACATGTCCGACACGGTCATGGCTTTTGTGCAGGGACTCTTTCATATCCTCTGTCTGCTTTTTGAAATATTATGAAACCCACAACCCTCCGGCTTGTTGTTAACAACCTCAGTATGTCAGCATTAACACACAAATTCCTATTGCTCTAATCAACTAGAATAAGGGTGGTTTTTTCCCTCCGTTTGTTAAGCTGCCTTTTCCCTCCTGTGCAGAAATTAGACTGGGCACATTCCAAATCAAGAGTGTGGGCACTCATTAGCGCTGTTCTCATATCTCACAAAAGAGCTTGGCTACAAAGAGGGAATCAAGCTCTATTTAAAGTAATGCCGGCAGGAGTCCATTGCCGACGATAATGCGCTTTACATCATTTTGTCCTCGCCTTTATCTTGAGCTTCTTAAGAAGTAGGCAACACGCAAAGTCATTAGGGACACGATAGCTCCCCATATAATTAGATGGGGAGAGATTGGATGCCTGGTGCACCACGGGGCAGACCCACTTACGACATAATCACTCATCCCACCAATGAGGGTCTTCTTGTTCGTTGGCAATTAATTGAGTTGATTACAATTAGCCGCGACGGAGTGTTTGCTTCTGTCTGTTCTGACCAAAGAGTTGAATGTAATTTGCCTCTGGTTCAAAATACTGGCTCTGACTCAGTCTCATTACAGTCTAGCTACAATGGTATTTTTAGATAGAGCTGAACTTGCCCTTAACTAATGGATTCTTAGCTAATGAATCAGCATAAACTTGGAAGAGAGGGTTTTGCTTGGGAAATTGATGCAGGAGTGAACTTCCAGGCTCCAGTTTGGATCCTGTGCATGGATGTTTTTAACCTTTATCTGCCTGGGAGACATTTGCTGTACATGTACACAGTATTTCAGCAATATCCAGTTCTAGGTGTTGCTATGAGGGAGCTGCCAGCATAGCTACAGTCCTCTGTTGTTGTCCCTGGGTTGAGAAAACCTCAGTGGTAATTGTTGTAGAGTAGAGAAAACTTTGTTGTCCCCACCACAGGGGCAATTCCTTTAGCAGCAAACAGCTAAAAAACATAAAAAACACTGAGTCCTAAAACTCAAACAGCTAAAAGAACATTAAAAAAAAAAACTCATTAGCATTAGGTCCTAAAACACACACAGTTAAAAGGACAAACCATTTCAGTACTATATAGCCAGAACATACAAAAGTGTGAATCAGACATAACAATAATGAAAACATCACAATTAATCAGTCCTTATCTGCATCCCCTGCAGCTCATCCTCACCTTTTTCCTTAACTTTTTTTTTTTTTCATTTGTCTGGTTCCTGAACCAGCAAATAAAAGCAAAGGTAAGGGCTGATTTCATACAAGATGGGTAAAACATTTTCAAAAATGATTTATCTACATTAAAACTTATAATCTTCCCTAAGAAGAATAGCCGCTGGTGACCTTTGTTTAAGGTCTTCAAATTAGCTCAAAACTTAGTTTTGACTAAGTTAAACAAACTTAGTTTGTAACCCACAATTATGAGATATTTGTACTGACAAACCAACCTCTACCTGTTACCCGTTTATGAGGGTTGGGGATGTAGTTGCAGAGTTTCTTTTGTCTTTGGTACAGTGATCTTAAGAGAGGAATTGTCTCATCGTCTTGGAGAAGACTCATAATAACAAATTACAGGGTGTCCACAAAGTCTCTTTGCAATTTAAAAAACCTATTACAAAAGCAATTGATGAGATATGTTAATCAGATTTGTTCTATGTACTCAGTGGTTATCAAAGTTTTTCATCACACTGGACATCAACGACCTGAAGCAAAAGATCACTGATGCCATTGCCACCATTGATGAGGCTATGCTACAGCAAACATGGCAAGAAATCGAGTACCGTCTTGATGTGCTTCGTGCAACTAGTGGTGCCCATATAGAGGTGTATTAAATGAGGCAAAAAAAACTTCTCATTTTGTAATAATTTCCACAGATTTGTCTATTCATTTGCTTTTGTAATAAATTTGTTAAATTGTAAAGAGACTTTATGGACACCCTGTATTTTTCATAGACATATGCCATCCTATTTGTTTCAGTGTTTACTACACCTCCACTGATAGGACAGTTTCCCCTGTTACTGTATTGTGATCAGCCTCTAAAACAGGATTAAGACCACAACAGGACACTAAAACTCTCCATTAAAAATTACACTACTATTACTAATACCAGTACTTCTACTACTATTACCAGTATTACAGTGCTGCTACTACTAATAACAAAACATCCATGCCTAACTGTGTAGAATCCAATCAAAACATCTCATTAATATCAATTCATATTATGCGCTTCCCACAATCAGTGTAATATTGATCAGTTCTGCAATAACCGTGTAATTAATCCCTCTGCATTAAATCCATCATATCAGTGGTGGACAACAATGACTGTTTGATTTCTGTCTAGCCATAAGAGGTCAATATCAGCCCCATCTATCGTCAAACTATCATATCAGTCTACTTGCTTATTATGAGCCACTTATTGGCAAGATTTCAATGCTGATTTCACTGCCCAAGGAAACTGACACAATATTAATAGACGACACAATAACATTACTGCAAGAAAAATAAGCGAGATTATATTTTTGGGGTTGTTTTTTTTTTTTAGGACTTGATAGCAAAGTGGGCAAAGTACGATTAAAAAGATAATCTACAAGCCCAGAAGTCTCAAAATATTCAACAGCAATGGCAAGCCTTGGTAAGCTACATGGATTTCGTCTGACTTGCCAGTACCTGTCGAAGGCAATATTTCCCCATGTGTATCTCCTCAGAAAGCTGCCTGTGTGACTGTGTATCATGACCTTTACGCTTTATTCCTACTGGTCTAAAGACGACCAGTGGTCCTCAAAGAGGTCCCATAACTTTTGTTTTATGTGGGTCTTTCCAGTTGATGTGGTGACTGCTCTACATCAAGGCCTTAAGTGCCCTGGGCTGTTGGAACAATCCTTTAATTGTTCCTCTAAACAGGAAGTGAGTGGGGAGAAAGGGGGGAAAGGGGCGGGGGCAGTTCAATGGGTTCAGCTGAGGAAAGGAGGGAGAGACAGGGGAAGAAGACAGACAGAGAGAGAGAGAGAGAGAAAGAGAGAGAGTAAATAGAATTACGTGTGCAATTATGTTATGAAATTGAGGAACAGAATACAGACAGACAGAAAGAAAGAAGAGCACGTGTGAGGAAAAGAGAAACAGTCAGAAACAAACAGAGAGAGACAGAATACACACGCTTCAGTATATTCTGCACAATTAACATAAATAAAAAAATGTCTGTTTTGCTCTTCCCTGTCACTGCTGACACAATTAACATAATAGTAATTTAAGCAATATTCAGTGCATGAAAGCGTTCACATTTGCTGCTCCAAGCTCTTGGGGTCTGGTAGCTCTTTTCTAGGAAAAAAAAAAAGCCTCTTACATACAAAACGTGATGTGTTTTACATTTGCAGTTTGCGTGGAATAAACAGAAGAAGAGCCGGGCAGTTAGCCTGAGCAGCGACAGCCAACATGGATGAACAAAGAGAAGAAAAGAGCGCCACCTACAGACACTCAATCTGTCCCAGTGCTGTGTGCTGGTTGACTGACAGGTAAAACATAACAATGAGTTCATGATTACCAGTTAGAAAGATGTCAGTCAGCGCCCTGATGTAAAGCTCTGTGACTTTTCACAGGTCACAGCCCCTCTGACAAGATCCCAAAACAAGGGGGCTATGAAAACATTCTTCGTTCTTGGATTGTTCATGTTGTTTTTCAGTCTGGCGTCCACTGGAGTTGGGAATAAAACCCATCCAATGCACCGGATTTCAAAAATACATTCCTGCGTATTCTTGTAAAGCGACCCATTTGTAAAGTTCCCCGATATTCCACGGCTTCCCCAGAGAATTTACCGAATTCCTTCGCTTTTCCAAGCTGGAATTCACCTCTGTTTAAATTCCTTGATATTCCAGCAATTTCACAAGAGAATACCATGTGTACATTTACACTGCACTTGTGGAAAAGAAAAGTTAAAGCCGTCTTGAGAGAATGACAGGGTTTGGAAAGCAAGACAGACTAAAAAGAAGAAAGAAGGGAAGAAAGACAACAACCAAGCAAACAAAAAGGAAGAAAGAGAAAGAAAGAAATAAAGAAAGAAAGACAGAAAGAAAGAAAGAAAGAAAAGCTGCCGTAAATTCTTGTGGGAGAGACAGTAAAAGTGAGAGTGTTCGCTCCTGACAGGTCTCTCCTCAGATCGACCTCGGGGTCAGAAAGTCACTCCTCCCTGCTCCTGTTGACCTCTGACCTCATAAACTCCTAATCAGCCTGTTACATGGATCATATGCACAGACCACACACACAAACACATTGGCTAACACACACACACACACATTTTTTTCACATTACATGGATGCATCCACACGATGAATTGCAAGGGGGATTCCTCCTGTTCTCACTCCATTTCCAAAACCTTTGTCGCTAACGTTTTCAAACTGTAGTGTGGTAGATAACTTTCCAATTCTGCACAATTTGTCTCCCTCTTCTGGCAGTAAATTAAATACTGCTTTAAAAAATTACACTTAAATATTTCCAGCGGAAATTCTTAAGTGTGGCTGATAAAATGCGCCACTAAAAGTCAAAAGTGCACCAGCGCAGGAATGTCGCCACAGACAGCAGCTTTGTAATGTTGGCAATACTGCAAAATGTACAGAGTTTTGAATTTATTTTACCTTAGATTGAACACAGCAAACTAAACTGTACTCGATAGGACTAGGATGCAGGCTGATTTCTGGTCACTGTTGCTGATGATTTTATCTTATTCTGGATCCAACACCCAACAAGCACCTGGTGGTATAAATTCTAGTGTGCAGGGCTGTGACTTTAGTTCAAAATAGGAAAATGGCATTCAAAAATCAACGTTTAGTTTTTATAAGAATCAAACTCACCCTATTTCTCGTATAAAATTACCCAGTGGCTTGGCCCACCAGCAACAGAGACCTTTCTGTTCATCTGAGCAACAACAGATTGCAAAAAATCAAACAAAAAAAAATCTATGGAAGTATTGTGCATTCGGTAACTGGATGAGTAGTCAATAATGTGGAGGCTTATTCCAGGTAAAAAAAAAAATTAATAATAAAAAAAAGGCTAACAATGGTAACATTACCAGAGCCACCACCGCTCAACCTTGGAGGTTTAGTGAGAGGTGATTCACAGATGACTCAGGTGCTGCCAGGAACCAGCTTCAATCTGATGCTGCTAAGAGGATCAAGTTCTGCTCATCATGTCAGCTTAACAACAAGAATCAGCAAAGAAACCTTTGTGCCTTTATTAGGACCCACACTGAGTAGATAACATTGATTTCTGTTAAGAGATCAGTTGCACTATTTTTGTGCAACTGATTAAAAATTGTATATGAGAATACCTAAAGTGATACGTGACATGGTAAGGTGACTTCTTACCCTTGGCTGGTACAAAATAAGTCCAGCCGGCAGATTTTGTCATCTACCTGCCTCCTTGGCAGGAAGCCAAACGGTTAATTTTGGACCCTGATCCTATTACTAGTTGCTGCTGCAAGGACCCAATTTCCTCTAGTGGATCATTCAAGTTTCATCACATCTCATCTCAACTTCCTCGATATTATGAAGGAAACTTTATTATCTTGTGAGCATATGGACCAATTAACCTTGGACCTGTTGCTAGGCAATATCAGCCGAAATTCTGCTTACCGGATGAAACTGTCTTTGTTGCCTGGCAACATTAGCTGATTGAACACCCCATCAGGAGGCTTTTGCTGCCTACAGGGTGACTCACTGAAGATAGTGGAGTGTGGACTCTTCTACTTGGTGAGTGGATTCAAATAAATCAAAAGTCAGCTGCATGCAACGCAAACAGGCAACCTTTAAATCAGTAGAGCTGGCCATTCAGGATGACATGAAAATTCATAATCACAATCAATAATGACCAAATTTTTTTTAGTATTATTCTTTTAATTTCCCTTTGATGCTTATAAAAATGATATGATGAGCGATGTCATACTTTCAGCCATGGTTCATTGAAAAAACAAACACACTTATATGCATCAAAATTTTAAATGGTATAACCAACCATCAGATATTTTACCATACAGTAAAATTAGCAAGTAAG
>OMLB01016864.1:0-30926 GCA_900302555.1 Myripristis jacobus
CTCTCTCTCTCTCTCTCTCGCTTTATCGGATTACTCAGAGAGCATCGTCATGACAGTGAGACGGTATTCAGTCTTCCAGCCTTTGGTCAGTCGGCGGCGGCATCTGTAGCAGCAACAGCAGAGTGACCATCTATAATTTCAATTTCAAGTCGCCTATTTATTTTGCAAGCTCGTGATAATGCTCCTGAAGATGTAGCCTAAATGCATCAATAAATAGCTGGACACTTGGAAAGTGCACACCAAATGAAGCGCCTCCGTTCATTGTCTATTCTGTCTTGTCAGTCCATTCCATACTCATACACATTTTCAAAAAGGTCAACCAGTTATTTTGTTGCCTTTGCTAGAGCTATTATGAAAACAATATATTTTTTTAAATGAATGAATAAGTGAATGAATGAATGAATGAATGAATGGAAATTTAAAAAAACATTATGACGACTAAATTAAGCTTTTCTTTTAAGTTCAACACAAACATCAGTGTTAAATATTCTCAGTCATATGATGGCTCCTCGGTGTATGAGGCTCAATCAACCTGTAGAATGCACCTGTCCGTCTCGTCGTCTTCCTCTCGCGAGAGTTCGGCGTTGCGCAGTGGAGTATCGCTGGCCGCCATCACTGCACACAAGCTAGCTTTAGCCGCAAAAGACTCAGAGGCGAGCGGCTGACAACAACACAACAGCGATAATAGACGGACCTGATTCCCAAAGTGGAGGTCAAAGAGTTTCCCTGCCACTTTCAGTTTGCCAGAAAAAACAAGCAACCGCCTTTCATGTAGTCTTTCAAAGTACCCTAGAAACGACAGTCGTTCTAACTAATCATGTCCAATCTCAAAGGCGGCACCAAGAAGGATACCAAGATGAGGATACGAGCCTTTCCTGTAAGTATTTACCGACTATCTGGGCACCTAGAGGCTAACTGTGAGACGCGAGTACCGGGGATGACAGGTCGTTACGCTAGCAAGTGCTAGCTAGCCGTCCACACAAGAGAGAAACGCCTGTCACTGTCAAGTTACAACTACCATTAGCTAACAAACTTACCTGCATCAGATTGTCAGACATATCCAGGCGCTCCATCAGCTCAGTGAACGATTGCTAGCTCCCTGGTTTGAAAATGTCATAGTCATCTAACTTAGCATTAGCGAGCTAACGTTAGCATCTGTAAAGAAACTTCGTACGTTGGTTGGCTAGCAAATAGCAGCTAACTAGCAGGCCTGTTAAATGTTATTTGAGTTATCGCTAAGTTGCGTCCAGTCAGCAACTAGTATTAACAAACGCTTCGTTGTGGTAAGAGCTATCTGTATTTGGCTAATGCAAATATTAGCATCCTGCTCCAGAGCTCATTTGGCTAGAGCTAACAACCTTGGTAGTTAAAATGTTGACAACATGAACGTGAGAACATGGTGGTCATCGTATGTTGTGCTGTGAGTTAGTACAACTTAAGTCCAGACTGTCGAAGAATGCATAAACTAACATGAATTATGATTGTGCATGCAGCGTCGGCAAGAATTAGGCTGTAGTTTTAAACTGATTGTGTCTGCAAGCATAGCGGGTCATGCTACAGACTGATCTGACAAGCCAACTTACTCATGGTGTTCTGAAATATAATTTATTGAGGACATAACACTGGGCTAAATGAGCACTTATGCGACCACATGCACAATATGTCAATATCTGCATATGTTATGTGGTTGCTAAGGTGTGAGATGCATGCTGTGACTGCAACATCCTGTCAGTTCTGACACCCAGGGTTCTATTGAACCATAGGCAAGTGCCTTTTTCTCCTGTTGGATATGCACGTTTGTGAGTGAGCAAATGGGCGAGTGAGTGGACGAAGGTGCAGGATGCGGGTCCCGGATTTCTGTCCGTTAGTTAGCTCCTGATATTTAATCTTGCTGTTTTCCAGTCTCTGCCTTAAGCATGTTTGAGGATATTCAAATTCAGCAATGAATAAGTTGACTTTCTTCTCCTCCATAGTACTTCAAGTAGTCATTGGGGCATTCTCATTCTGTGACTCTTGCAAAAGCGTTACTTGATCAGCAATCTACTGTAGCTGTGAAACAATAGTTGATACTCTAGTGTGTTTGCTGTAGTATAGAGGCCTTGCCTGCTGGCAAGGTCTAAATTCTAATTTAACCCTTTTCACACTCACATTTTGTAGCCCCTGATTCACACTCATACTTCTAAACCTTGGTGAAGGACTCACTCTTCAAATTCAAAGCCCAGGGGTAATATATTCAGAACATGGTTTTCATTTGACCTCAAACATTCTGTTGCTTTTCAAAAGTATTGTGTTGTTGATACTTAACGCTTCCTTCTGTCCCCCCTAGATGACTATGGATGAGAAGTATGTGAACAACATTTGGGACCTGCTTAAAAATGCCATCCAGGAGATTCAAAGGAAGAACAACAGTGGGTTGAGCTTCGAGGAGCTGTACAGGAACGCCTACACCATGGTGCTCCACAAGCATGGCGAGAAGCTCTACACGGGTCTGCGAGAGGTCGTCACCGAGCATCTCATCAACAAAGTAAAGAACTACATCACCCATTCATGGAAATCTACTTATAGAAATCAATTACAAAACACTGAGAGGTTGTCCACTCAAACAAACAAAAAGAGAACTGATTACCACTGATGCTTTTTCTTTTTAAGTGTCCTGCCCCTAGGTTGCTGTCGCTGGATTTAAAAATTAAGATTCACCCGTGATTTTGAACAGATGTTAAAATTTTAAACACACGCACAAACATAAACACACAGCCAAATATTCAGCATAAATAAATGATGGGGAAATCTTTCAGGCAAGTTGGTTGGACCTCTCTGAAGGATGTGGCTCTCCAGTTTTAGTGAGAGAGAAGGCAAACACGCTTTTCACTCAGGCCTCTGCTTTTGCCAAGCTTGACATAGGCTACATGTTGCAATTTGGCAATACTGCTTCCTGTTAATATTACATTTATAATGGACTTCCAGACAGCTACAAGATTTGAAGCCTTTGGATTAACTTCATCTGACTAGTCTTTACAGCTATCGTGTTTTTGTCTCTTGTTTCAGGTACGGGAAGATGTCCTAAATTCTCTAAACAATAACTTTCTGCAAACACTGAATCAAGCCTGGAATGATCATCAGACTGCCATGGTTATGATCAGAGACATCCTCATGTACATGGTGGGTGAGCTGCTGTGCTCCTTTTGTCATTTTGAATAGTTTGCCGGCAGCTCTGGCATATTTACTCAGACCGTTCCCTGTCTATAGTGGTGCTGTCTTTATTAGTCAGGTGTTAGTGGGACAAGTCTAAAAGTTACAAGTTTCTCCCAAGGGCTCCATTACCTCTGCAAGTGGATTATGGTGCACTTGCCGTCATGAATTATTTTGAGCTTTTGAAGGAATGAACTTTTGTGTCCAATCTTGGCCAGCCCTCACCTACATTCTATTCTGGACTTAAGATGCTGTTTTATTTGTGGGCCAAACAAAGAGCTTTTGTTAACTTTGTTTATTCATTTTGTTGGGCAACTTGCAATACTTGTTGATTAGCAGGCAGCAAGCCCAAAGTGTTTGTGGGGTTGTTTGTGTAAGAGAGTGTTTGAGATTGGTACAAGCATAGGCCAAACAATGACACAGCCAGTAATGAGACTGCAGCGCTCTCCTGGGGTTCTTTTGTTTGCTACACTACACCCCCCTTCACACTTCTTTTTCCTTCTCCCTCCTTTATTCCCCGGACAGCTGGCTTTCCGTTGTTTCACTGCTGCAGAGTTTAGGCTCACCACTTTTCTGCAGTGAGAGCAGCCTGATGCTTACCTTTGTTGTTGTCGGCTGACCTCTGGAGGAGAGCGAGACATAGGCCTACATGCATCCAGTGTGACTATGCTGTTGTCACCAGATGTATTTAGTATGTCCTGTGCAGGACTACGACATAAACTTTCAGGGAGCAATTCAGATGCCTTCCATCAGTAATTCAGCAGCTTTTATGAGCTTACACAAGCTTTATAGCCTTTCACTGAGGTTTTATATTGTTCAAAAGTTCTGCATGCAAATTTACTCTTTAACACACTTCTTTATTCGATGCTAGTTACATTTCTATAAATGCAATTGAGGCAACTATTTGCCATTGTACTTTTTTCACACATCCCTTATGTCATATTCATCTCACTCTTTCCGCAGGACCGGGTGTATGTTCAGCAAAATAATGTGGAGAATGTGTACAACTTGGGCCTCATCATCTTCAGAGACCAGGTGGTGCGCTATGGCTGCATTCGAGACCATCTCCGACAGACCTTACTCGACATGATTGCGCGTGAGAGGAAGGGAGAAGTTGTAGACAGGTAGGCAGAACGACTGCTTCAGGTTGTGACAGTAAAGAATCACCAAAGGCTGGGGGCAGGAAGATGTTGATTTGGGGCAGCTGATTCATCAGTCATTAGCTCAATTAGGTCATTGTCTAGAAAACTTTCTAGTCTTACCAGTCTTTCTAGTCTTTCTTATCTGTTCATAACCTAGTATGTTAGCCAAAGGCATACTCTCCTCTTTGTTGTGCTTTTTCTGACTGGTCAGACTCAATAGCAGCTCTGTCTTAGTCAGAAAGTTGCATAGTGCAGGTATGGTGTCAGGTACCTAAAAAGAGAGCAACAAATATCAAAACATTGTTCATGTAGTTATGGATGCCAGTTTTCAAAGTTGAAAGAGATAAGTCAGTACCATACTGTTTGTACACTCTGTCAGTAATTTCTGAGCAAAGCAGACTAGCCTGTCTCATTATTAAAAGCACAGACAATTGCTGTGAACACACATTCAATGTCCATGACAACAGCCGCCAGTACCAAGCCTGTATGTTTGCAAAGCAGCTAGCTGACAACCCCTCATCAGGCCCCATCATTATATTGGCAAGACAAATGAATCAGGACCTATGAGCTTCATGAGCTTCCCCTCTATTTTTCCCTCCATTTTATTGCTGGTTACAGTAACAGAAAAGATATTTTAGTTATGAGAGTTTGACTTTGAATACAATACTCTTTGTGCAAATTGTACAGTTATTTCAAATGTCATCACAGTCAATTATTTTCTTATGTTCATTTATGCTTGCTGCTGTGCTGTGTCAACTGTGTATAAATTACTTAGTTTTATGAAAAAGTTGTCATTTTTTGCCTGCCAGGTGCAAGTAGTGACTCAGCATTGAACCCTGTGCTTCTTTACGCGATACTAACTGCTTTATCCTTCATCATGAAACAACCTTTGACCACTGCAGGGGGGCGATCAGGAATGCCTGTCAGATGCTGATGATTCTTGGCTTGGAAGGCAGGTCTGTGTATGAAGAAGACTTTGAAGGCCCTTTCCTAGACATGTCTGCTGAATTCTTCCAGGTGAGCTGGTTGAGATTACAGTGGGCTCCTTCTCCGAGCTTCTTGTTTTTTGCAAGCACTAACAGCCTTTTATTTCAAAACAACCCTCCACAGATGGAGAGCCAAAAGTTCCTCGCTGAGAACAGTGCCAGCGTTTACATAAAGAAGGTGGAGGCCAGAATCAATGAGGAGATTGAGCGAGTGATGCACTGCTTGGACAAGTCTACGGAAGAGCCCATCGTCAAAGTGGTGGAGAGGGAGCTCATTTCCAAGCACATGAAGACCATTGTGGAGATGGAGAACTCTGGCCTGGTCCATATGCTCAAGAATGGCAAGACAGAAGGTACAAGACCATGGCACTGCCTCATTGATATTTACATTTCATTTAAATAAATGACCATTCAAATAGGTATGACGCAGTTGCAAGATTTTTCCAGGCTTTCTGCGATGTGGTTTCTGTTTTTAAGTCCCTTTTCTCCCTCCACATCCTCTCTCTCAGACCTGGGCTGCATGTACAAGCTGTTCAGTCGTGTGCCAAATGGTCTAAAGACTATGTGTGAGTGTATGAGCTCTTACCTGAGGGAACAGGGCAAGGCTCTGGTGTCTGAGGAGGGAGAAGGCAAGAACCCTGTTGACTACATCCAGGTATGATAATCCACAGGGACGGTGAATCCACGAATACAGTTTCACTTTTATTATAGTTAGGTCTTAAAGGAAGAAGAGCTTTGCTTAAAACTGTAATTGAAAGAAATTTTGTTTTTTATTAAGTGACATACACTGATATTAACTCTTTATTACTGCCATCTAAACAGGGCCTGTTAGACCTGAAGACGCGGTTTGACCGTTTCCTCCTTGAATCCTTCAACAACGACCGTCTCTTTAAGCAAACCATCGCAGGAGACTTTGAGTATTTCCTCAATCTCAACTCCCGCTCACCAGAGTATCTCTCGCTCTTCATTGACGATAAGCTGAAGAAGGGAGTCAAAGGGGTATGTGGCTATTGCAAACAGTGGTTTACCATATGAGCAAATCTGTTATACTGAAAATGTTGTGTATATTCATAGACAAAAGCAGGTATCATACAAAATAGACCAGTCATTTTCCCAGATTTTTCAGCTAGTGCATTTGAACACATCTGAGGCTTTCATAACTATCAAACCAATATTAGAAACGATAGATATTTTGTTAGAAACCAGTTTTCTCAGTTCAGTTCATAAAAGAAAATGAATTCCATTTTCAGTTCCTCTCACACTGCATAACAGATTCTCTGTATAACAGTTTGTGTGACTGTACATAACCTATTCTTTTTCTCTCTGTCTGGTAATATGTCTAGTTGACAGAGCAGGAGGTGGAATCAATACTGGACAAAGCCATGGTGCTGTTCAGGTTCATGCAGGAGAAAGACGTGTTTGAAAGGTACTACAAACAGCATCTGGGCCGCAGGCTGCTTTCCAACAAGAGCGTATCTGACGACTCGGAGAAAAACATGATATCCAAGCTCAAGGTAAAGGGATGAGCGTGTTTTTGATGTACGCGTGTGTCTGTCCCTTGTACTGTTCATCAGCCACACTTTCTTTGCTCATGTTGCCCTGTCTTTGCCTTTTTAAAACCCGCATGAGGTCCAACTCATTGTTCTCTGCCTGTCCTCTTTGCAGACAGAATGTGGCTGTCAGTTCACCTCTAAACTGGAAGGGATGTTCAGAGACATGAGCATCTCCAACACCACCATGGAGGAGTTTAGGCAGCACTTACAGTCCACCGGGGTAAGACAGTGAAAAACCCTGCACAGCAAAACAGAACAATCCTGCTTCTTAAGAGAGCACACATTTGCACTCACCCCATTCGTGTAAAGTCAGATTTAGCATAAGCCGCACAAGTTACCAAATATCACAAATAAAGCTAGACCTGTACCAGTCATGTTTGGCTCAAGGTCTAATCGCTGTGCAGTGAATTTGTCATTGTGTATTGTATTTCAGTAGCCTCGCACAGCCATACTGATTATGTTACTGTTGTGCATTTCACTAAACAGTCTTGGCACCGTTGGGGTCAAAGCATTTGGAATAGGGGTGGCAGCAACCGGCATTAACAAAATGCATAGCAGGTGATTGGACCAACTGTCATTAGCTAACTTGGACAAACAAGCAAACCATGTGATGTAATATAAGAGCACCAAATCTAGCAATTGTTTTGGTGGAGGGGAAGCAAGCATATTGGTAAGAGTGTCGGTAACTTTTTAAATTCTTAATTAAAAGGCGCTTTGTTGCATATCTGTGAGCAGCCATGCCAACAAATACACTGGTGCAGGCGAACAATGGAAGCCAGGCAGGTGTGAGCTTGTGTAGTACTTGGTTGGGAGACCCTCTGGGAAAACTAAGTTGGTGTTGGTAAGACAGTAGCTGCCATCTTCCCTCTGGTACCAACAGAAATCCCAATGTCCCACTGCTGTGACGGGGACATGGTGGCGTCCTTTAGATGCAATGTTAAACTGGCTCACTGTGGTCACTTACTGCAAAGAGTAGGGGGTTCCCCGATGTGCTGGCAAAATTCCCAGCCGGGCTCTCTCCATCTGGCCATCTAATCATTCCCAAGTGTAACCGGCTCTATGATTTCCTCCCTCTCCACCTCAAGCCGATGTGCTGTGAGTTTTCCGGTGCAAAATGGTTGCTGTGTATCACCCAGGTGGGTGCTACACATTGGCGGTGTTTAAGGTGGATTCCCCCCTTCACTGTGAAGCACTTTGCATATCAAGATAAAGTGCTATACAAATGTAATCCATTATTATTAGTAGTAATATATTTTAAATTATTACCTTCAAGTGTAGCAATTGCCATTTCTGGTTTTGAATTTGGTCTATTGATGCTTCTTACTCGCATCGTCACCATCACCCAAACCATACCTTTGTTTCTTTAAAAGTTGCTGATAGGTGGTAGTTGTTTGCTGGCCTCCAGTGACACTGTGGTTGGAGCCCAGACGGTTTGGAGTCAAATGTGGTTTCGCAAGATCAGCCGGCTGTGCGAGGTTATGGTATTTTGAATCTGGCTCTCAGAACCTGCATGTGCCTCTGTGTGTCCGTCTTGCTCAGGTGTCTCTAGGTGGTGTCGACCTCACCGTAAGAGTCCTCACTACGGGCTACTGGCCCACACAGTCTGCCACGCCCAAATGCACCATCCCCCCCTCTCCCAGACATGCCTTTGAAGTCTTTAGAAGGTAGGAACTCTGAATTCACTGACAGCTTTTAGTGCACATGTGGAGGCTCAAGGGAGTTTTTTTGGGCAGTTTCTAAGGAACTTGGTCCTGACCTCTTTTTTTTTTTTCTTTACAGGTTTTATTTGGCCAAACACAGTGGCAGACAGCTCACACTCCAGCACCACATGGGCTCAGCAGACCTCAACGCAACCTTCTATGGAGCCGTTAAAAAGGTAGAAGCATAAGTGCCTTTGCATCAGCAAAACTGAAATCAAGCTAATGGTTTTAACTCATACCACATGATGCAAAATGTGATGATACTTTGTCTCAGAGGAATGATTTGCTTATGCAAGGCAGTATAAAAATTCATGAGTCCAGTCTCCATTAGGGCTTGGCGACTTATATCCATATTGTGATATGAAACCAGGTATTGTCTGGGGTTTTGTCTATTGTAGGATCTTGTTATGGCATTAGTATTGACTTTTCTTGATTTTTAAAGCCAGCATTACAGTAAAGGGATGCAAGTTTTCGAATTTATTAGGCTGTTCTAGCTGTTATATTATCTGTCTCTTCCTGCTTGGTCATCATGTCCACATAAATAATGATTGTTTATCAAAAATGTTATGGTGTAAACATTTTGTAAAAGCACTTATATTCAACCCTACAATATCGGTATTCAGTTTTGTGGTCAAAATATTGTGATTTTGATTTTGCTCAACTCATCTCTTATTCTTCATACTGCCCTCTATTTAATCTGCAGGAGGATGGTTCAGAATTGGGTGTGGGAGGAGCCCAGGTGACAGGCTCTAACACCCGCAAGCACATACTACAGGTCTCCACCTTCCAGATGACCATCCTCATGCTCTTTAATAACAGAGAAAGGTCTACTTTTGAGGTAGAGTCACACTCAAGCAACACTTCATCGCATTTCCTCAATCCCATTCTCTCGCTAAATTGTCTTGTTTATCTCTGCTATACTCGTTATGTGCAGTGAAGATTATTTTTTACTTAGTTTATCATTATTAGAGCATCCCTTTTTGATGTGATTTCAGTCCTTTGCTCACCATTTTACAAACTCATCACCCATTCTGTTGCTGTTTGTAGGAGATCCAGCAGGAGACAGACATACCGGAGCGAGAGCTTGTGCGGGCGCTGCAGTCCTTGGCTTGTGGAAAGCCCACGCAGAGAGTTCTCACCAAGGAGCCCAAATCCAAGGAGATAGAGAACGGCCATGTGTTTACAGTTAACGATCAGTTTACTTCCAAACTGCACAGAGTGAAAATACAGACAGGTGTGTGTGTGTCTGAGATGGACATTATTTATAAGCAAGAGCACTTTGAAATGTGTCTGCCCCATCTGTTTCAGTCTCTGTATTGAGGCTCATCCTGTCTCTGTGCCTTATTCCCAGTCGCTGCTAAACAGGGTGAGTCGGACCCGGAAAGGAAGGAGACACGACAGAAGGTGGATGATGACAGGAAGCATGAGATTGAGGCAGCCATCGTCCGAATCATGAAATCCAGGAAGAAGATGCAGCACAACGTCCTGGTTGCAGAGGTAGGAGGCTCACAGGAATATACAGTTAGTTATCCTAAAAGGTGCAACAATTATATCTGCACCTTACATGCATGTTGAACACAACACTTTGTTCTTCAAAAAAAAGCATAATATTTTATAGATTAATCTTTGGGTTTTGTACCGATAGAATGCTGATGTCCTCTTTGTATTTTGTGTCTTTCCCCAGGTGACTCAGCAGCTGCGGGCACGTTTTCTTCCCAGCCCTGTGGTTATCAAGAAGCGTATTGAAGGACTAATAGAAAGAGAGTACTTGGCAAGGACGCCGGAGGATCGTAAAGTCTACACTTATGTTGCATAGAGAGAATATGGATGCGAGGAGAAAGAGACTGGAAGGGGGGGCGGGGGGCAATGGGATGTTTTTTTCTTTTGGACTGTTGTTTCGCATGGACTGGAAGTTTCTTTTCAAGATAAATGCTGGGAACCTGACTCATCATCCATTACAAAACAATAAATACACATAGAAATCGGAATAAAGTCAATGCAGAGAAAAAAATCCAAATGTCGTAGGTGATTTTTAAATCGGGCCCACTCTTCCTTTCCCCTGTGAGTTTTAACATGGATGGATCCAGCTTCAAGCTTTTCACTGTTTTACCCTTGTAGAGATCAAACTTGCAAAGAATCCCTTGGGAAAAATGTGAATGCACCACATTATTTTTTGTTTTCAATACTGTATAAAAAATGAGAAAATTATTAAAAACAGCAGCAACTGTGGATTGTTACAAAACTGAAATAAAAATATTGAGTATTGATGCACTGTGGTTTTCCACTAGTTATCTAGTCTAAAGATGCTTGTCCATACAACTGTAAGTTATAAAAACTATTTTTGTTTGCCTTCTATGTCTGGCTAAGTCTTAATGTCTGATTTTCTCATCGCATCCTTTCAACAAAGCCATTTATGTTCTGATTACCATTGGCTACAGATCTCTGGTATTAAATTACAGCTTTATAATTGCTGTTAAGGCAGATTGCCTGTGGCGCTGAAAGATGTGGAACTCATTGACTCAATTGCTCCTATTTTCAGCGGGCACCAAGGGGGGCAGTATCTTCATACTGAATGTAAGACACTGCGTCAGTTCCACCGCCTCCCACCCAAACACACACTTAATACAGAGTCATTCACTGTGAGAGCCATGAGTCAGAAATCAACATTTAACAGACAACACAGAGCCCTGTTTCATCAGTCTGTTATATAATACAAGTAATGACAGACATGCATAAAAACTGCCATCAGATATTCCAGTCAATCCAAAGGTATCATTCAGTTGCTGAGTCAAAAATTTGACATTTTCAGTGCAAAAAAATGCAGTAAACAAGAGTGTAGTTATAAGGCATCACCGCCTGCAGATCATGTCTGATGACAGTGTTGTGTTAGAGGTACAGAGTTAGTTTGAGGTACAATAATCTTAAAAGATTTTGTAACATTTGTTAAGATCTCAAAGTGTCTTTCGCTTTTTCCAGTACACATCCTGATCATCATGATTAATACTTAAATATGTGGATGTGATGTAAGGGTGTTCAGGCTGCACTCAGGCTCTGGGAGAAACCAGGGAGCCATTAGGCTGCGTATCGGGTCGAGACTGGGCAGCTTTGGCCAGGGTCTCCAGATCGGCCATGAAACGTTGAATCTCTTCAGTGGAGCTGTGGGTCCAGGCCAGAGGCAGGTGAGCCGGGACAGGCTTACGATCTGGAATACAGATATGTTGTCAAACAATTAACACAAGAGAATGGCAATGAATGCATTTTGTGGTAAATCGTTCAGTTGTAAAAGTACCACGTAAAAGGAAACAGGTTGAGGTATTTTGTGGAGGTACCTGTCTGGTTTCATACCTTGAAAGAACAGGCCACTGGGCTGTCTGGCAGCAGCCTTGGACAGAGCCAGCCACACCACAGTGTCCGCTCCTTGCTCTGCACTACGCAGCCGGTCCCCCATCATCTGGTGGAACTGAGGCATTGATGTAGAAACCGCTGAGAAGGAAGTCAATCTAGGTTAGTGTGTGTGTTTCAACTAAAACAGAGCTGCCATTTTTGTGGAAACTATGCCTCCAGTGCTAGCATTAAGTCAGAAAAATTAGGAATTGTCTTAAGTTTAATTTTTTTCTTCAGTCAAAATAGATAGTGCATTAACATGTGAACATCCTCTAGTAATTAAAAGGCAGAATTACACTGTAAAAACATGATTTAACTCTTGTCAACCTAGAGAAAATCTCCCATAATGCATACTAAATACATGCATAATACATTATGTGTGTATTTATGTGCTAAGCAACTGTCAGTATAGACCAGTTCCACATGCTAGATTTTCAGCAAAAGTCCATTAGTTTCTCCATGAACAGTGACTGTGCATGAAATCCTAGAAACATTTAAGCATTTTAGCCAATTGTTCCAACAGCAGATGGCCATCAGCACTGTATTTGCTCAGTGGCCATTAGTGTTTGCCTTTAAACTGTACCACATTTTGGAAAAAAAAAAGGTCCAAATTGGAAATGAGCTCCCATGTTGTTTCATGAGGCCAGTAATGGGGGGTTTGCCTCCCACCTGCTTCTTTGCAGACAGCAGTTTGATGGTGTAAGGTGAGTCTTTTCAGAATTTAAATGCCTTTTTGTGAGAGGCCATGTCCAGTTTTCTGTCTTCATGATCAACCTTTCCATTGAAGTTTCCCTGTGAATTTGCTCATTATTTCTGGAGATAAGTGTATTTAATATGTGAATGAGAGAGACAGACAGACAGACAGACAGACATACAGACATACAGTAAGAGACACCACCTGGTGTATCAGCCCAGCCTGGGTGCATCACAGAGAAGTGAATGACAGGGAAGGCTTTGGCCCACTGCTCTGTCAGCACCACCTGCTGTCTCTGGTAGGATACAACAACAACAACAACAACAACAACACATCATCACATCAGCTGAAAGATTCACATGTACCTCTGTGTTTCTCAGCACGCTCAACTACTTTATGCATTAATTTTCAGCTCATTGTTAAACCAAGAGAGACAGACACAAAAGGGAACCCAATGAGACAAACAGAAAGTACTGATAGTGACAAGTAGTGATATAGAATAGTGATGATAGAGCATGATAGATCATATTATAGAATAATATAATAAAATTGTATAATAATAATAATACCATAGGATAGGATAATGCAATAAAGATAATATATGTATGTGCAAGAAATAATAATAATATATAGTGGTAATAGTATAATGATGATAACAGTAAATGAGTCATTTGTTACACTGCAGATCAATTTTGCTCCTGAAACTCGGTGCTTTTATTCTAATGCAGCCTATATCGTTAAATATTTGACACACAAAGTATCTCTTTACTTATTTGCATAGTTTCTTAAAATCCAGAGTAAATGCTGAATTGGAATCCAGTAGATATTAAGAATCCTGGAATTTCACTGGTGTTGGTGTCAATTAATTTTACCGGTTACCTGATCACATCCTCATCTCCTACCTTGTTCTGGGCATAAACCATGGTGCTGTCGAAGGGGCCCCTCTCTGACTGGAGGTTGTCAACTTGGAGTTTCTGCACCAGCATGCCGCCTGACGATACAGTGATCTGACAGCCAGAGAGAAAAGAAACACAGTGTGCTCAGAGAACAGCCGCTGCACTGAGGACAAAAGTGTCATTATGCTGTCCAGCTGATGCAAATGAGCTATGTGCTTGTATGTGTGTGTGTGTGTGTGTGTGTGTGTGTGTGCGTACATACCACCCTTGGATCCCGGCTCTTTTGCAGAAGTGGTATAAGACTCTGGGTGAGGATGTACGTTCCTGAGGAGCAGGAGGAGGAGGAGGATGAAGAAAAAAACAGCAAACATCAGCCCTATCATAAAATTCAAATTCAAAACAACAGCACAGCTCTAACTAAGCAACAGGATGAAGTCTCACCCAGAGTGTTAGTGGCAAAGTTCTTCTCGAGTCCCTCAGAATTCTCCTCTCTCTTATTCACCATACATCCTGCGTTGTTTATCTGACACAAAACAAAAAAAGAAATATCAAACAGCTGCATCCATGTTGAATGCAAATGAAATGGCTTACAGAGTCATTTGAAGGCGATCAAGCTTGTTGTGTGTGCTGAAGAATATTTAATGCCTACCAGCACATTCAAGGAGAAATGCTCCCTCTTGAAGGCCTCTGCAAACTCCCATACCTTGCGTGTCTCTGACATGTCAAGAATGTGAACGTGTACCTCCTGGAAGATAAAACAATCATCTGAGTGATCACTTTTGCAGTCACACCATGGCATTTGTCTCTTCATTCATCCTTAGCACCAGGTGGCAGTGGAAAGAGCACTATAACGTCCACCTCAAATAAAAACATTGTTATTTAGCTGATATTTTACTTAAGTGGATGTAAACCTATAAAAATCTATCTAAGTAAGTGTAAAAAGTAGCTAATTTATAATAGACTTGGAGAAATAGTAAGTGAACTGGCCTACTTTTTAGAAAAAAAGAACATTGTAATGTGAAATTTCCATGTGCAGTACAAGGATCAAACTACATTTATTTTCACTGTAAAATTGGGAAACTGTAAATAAAATGCGCAATTACAGACAAACCACTTTACTCTTTTCTTCTTTATTGACTGGCCAGTCGCTGCAAATGGATCCAAAATTGGCCAATTTACAACTGTCTAATGGAGAGCCCACACAATGTGACCTATAAAACTGATGCAGTAGAGACATACTTGAGTAAAAGTAACTCACTGTGTTCCCAGATTCCCTGACAATGTCTGCCCTGGCCTCCTCAGCTTTATCTTTATTCCTACACACCATGTGGACTGTGCCACCTGGAAAGAAAAACAGATAACAGTGAGTACCAGGCCTACACAAATCAATGCAGTGCAGGATAGAGGACACAGCTGTCCACCATTCCCCATGTACCTTTCTTTGCTATGGCCATGGCAGTTGCTTTGCCAATGCCACTGTTGGCTCCTGTGATCAAGAAGGACCTTCCCACCACAGACACGCTGACGTCCTGGGCATTAAAGCTTTGAGATGCAGCCTCATATCCACTCCTGAGGACAAAGTCAACATGTCAATAACCAACATGTGTCTGCGGACTTTAAAAGGACTGACAACAACCTCAGATTGGAGTTTGACCATCTCCAATATTGTTTTTTTTTTCTTCTTTCTCTCCAGACCTGTTGTAAAACCAGTCAGCTGCTGAATAGAGTACAATCCATGCATAACAAGGCACTTCAGATCTCAATGAAACTATTGTGATTGTGGTGAAGAGGCGTCCATGGAGCTGCACTAGTGCCACACAGTGATCAGACCTTTGATTTTTCTCCCCTCGGTAGCTTGTATTCCTGCGAAAATATGATATAGCCTGCTGCGTAATTCCATCTAAAGTTTAGAGCTGGGCATTCATTCAATATTAGGCTACCGTTTACTGTCGTTCAGTAGAATCATATTGTCAAGATTTGGGGATATTTCACAATTCTAAACTGATGACAACAAGCAAATTTCCACTGTAAAACTTACAAAATAAGACATTTAAAGATTTTAAGGAATATTGTAAATTTCTACTTTTTCGGCAACACACATAGCATTGCAATCTAAGTATAGTATCATACTGCCGCCAAGCCCTATAACCCATATAAAAACTAATTATATATCTGATGTGCTACCTCAAAGAGGATTCAAAGCGCATAAAGGTTTTCAATCAAATAATAGGCCTGCATGAGAGTTGACTGACCTTGTATATTCGTGGATTCCTTTCAAAAACCAGATGATATTGCGGTACAGAGACATGGCCTCTCATCATAAGCGAACTCCCCAAAGAGCGCTAACTGTGTGGGAAAGGGCGAGCTGCTGCCCCGCAGGTCCGTATCACATGAGCGTCTGAGGGCGCAAGGCGGCACACTGCGCTCTAGCGACGACCACTGGAATTACACGGGGGCTTGAAAAAAACAAAAAAAAACAAAAAAAAACATCACCCAGTCAGAGGAGATCATAAACAGTTTATTAGTTCTTTAATGTCTGAATGATTTGTAAAACCACGTGGCCACACCTTAGCGGAGGCGGTAGGCTGTTGGGAAACACCTTGTGTGAGATCTATGATAACCAGCCCAGTAGCAGGGAGGCGGTGATGCGGCCAGCCAGCGCTCTTCTGCTAATTTCTAAGGGGGGAGGAGTTTGCCAACTTACACCGGAGTGGACAGCAGCAGGCTAATGCACCCGGACGGACAAGTTGACCCTTTGTAAGGGTTCAAGTGTTTTGCAAATTCTTTATTGTCATTTACAGCAGCCGGCACGACGTCAAAATGGTGAGTTTTCTTGTCCTTGGTGACGTTTTTTTGTCGTTAGATGATTTTGCTTTGAAGATAAAGTCAGTCTTCCCTTAGTCTGACGACGGAGGCAAAGCTGTCCACCTGTTGCGGCTGACAGGTATGCAGCTTCGTAAACCTAAACCCCACCACTGCACTTACCTTTCATTTCAGAGGCCTGCTTATTGTATTTAACACGGGTAATACCTTTATTGGTGTATGCTGTGCATTTTCATTGTGTGTGGCAGAGTTAAAGCGACAGTCGGAAGTAGGCTAAGGTGTACATTTCCTTAACCTGTCGTTTTAGTAAAACAGGTTTCGTCACTTTCCACGGAGTCCGCCCTAGAGGCAGTTTGGTGCTTTTCATATTCATTTGCCCACAAGGCTTGATAGTCTACACAAAGACTTGATCCGCCGTCGTGTGCTGAACTCTCCTGTGGCCTTAACTTTCTAGATAGTGGCTGCAATCATGTTCAAATGAAGGCCTAACTATTACATCAATTGTTTCATAAACAGAAAAAAATTCATAAGAGTTTTCAGAACGAGTTTACCACTTTTAATCAGATAGTAACACGCTTGTTAGTAAAAGGTCTGCCCAGTTATTTCATGTCAGCTTTATTTATATAGTCCTTCATCACAGGTTCAAAGAACTATTTCATCATTTGATTATTCTAACTTCCCTGAAATCAGCAATGAAAGGAAGAGCTAAAGGAAACAGTGTGACACCGTGATTCCCATGGCAAATTTCATTTTGACATGTAGCCAAGCAAAGCTAGGAAATACACTCTGTAAACATCCACAACACAGCTCCTGACCTCCTTTGAAAGTGGGAAAGCAAACACCAAACAACTTTTTCCTTATAATCATTCACTAAGCCATGTAGTTCTCCCTGTCAAGCGTTTTTCTTTGTCTTGTTGGCGATGATGTTTGGTCAGTGAAGTTACATTTTAATGAACTGTGCCAACAGTAAAGCCCTCCATTGACCCCTGCTCTGTGCATTTGTGTGTGTGTGTGTGTGTGTGTGTGTTGGGGATGTAGCTGATAATGTAGAATGACTGAGTGAGGCTCAGGGGAGGCTCAGGCTCAGTGTGTGTTCATGAGTGTGTATTTATACATATACACATCAGCCACTACACACATTGCACTGTGCACACCAATCCCCTCTTACATCACCGCCCCCCTCGCACACATCACTCCTGCCCAGCTGACCCTGTGGTTTGTCTGCTTCGTTAGATGCGCTTCCTGCTGCTCTTCAGTCGCCAGGGGAGGCTGCGTCTGCAGAAGTGGTTCACGCCCACGCCAGAGCGAGAGAAGAAGAAGATCATCAGGGACATGACCACCATGGTGTTGGCACGGAAACCACGCTCCTGTAACTTCCTCCACTGGAGAGACCTCAAGATTGTTTACAAGAGGTGAGTGCTGCCCCTCCAAGCATGCTTGCCTTGTCTAAATAGTACACTCTCACGTAGCTGACACCTTTCAGCTCTGTAGGTCGCAGTGCAGTGTGTGCAACAGTCTCTGTTTTCAGCCGTCATGTGTCCCTATTTAGCTGATGTCCCCCTGTGCCACTATGTAGCTAAAACTCATGGTTTTGTCCCCCTCTCCTCAGGTATGCAAGCTTGTATTTCTGCTTGGCCATGGAGGACCAAGACAATGAGCTGTTAGCACTGGAGATACTTCATCGTTATGTGGAACTACTGGACAAATACTTTGGCAATGTATTTCATCATATTTCAACTTCTTTTACTCCATATTTGACCTGATCTTTAAGTGCAATGTTGAAATTTAATGGCAGATGAAGCCTGGACTACACTGTAACACAGCATAATAGATTCTGTTGAACAGCGGTTAAATCTAAAACATTGTATAGGCTATGTAAAAACAATTTGCATTATTCTGCTTTTTTTCATAATTGGCATTAACCCTAGTCATACTCCTCCAGGTGTGTGAGCTGGACATAATCTTTAACTTTGAGAAGGCCTATTTTATCCTGGATGAGTTTCTAATGGGAGGGGAGATACAAGAAACATCAAAACAGATTGTGAATCGCTCCATCGAAGCCTCAGACATGTTGCAGGAGGTAAGACAAGCTCGTGCACACACACACAAACACACACACACAAACATACATACATGCATACTCACATACACAAGGCAAAGTTCAGTTTGCATCTGTTGTATGAGAATCTAACATCTGTGGTAGGAGTCGCCCTTACAGTTAATTAAAGAAACTGACATGTTTGGAATCTCGTTCAGACATTAAGTGGATTATGTCTTAAAAATTATGGCTGTGGGGTACTTTTGAATTGTGGAAGGGTCCAGATACTCTAAGTAGGTGTTTCATATTTTACTAAATATTAACACTTACCATGAATTCTTTAGGAGGCTCCAGTGGGGAGATTTAATTCTTTTGATTTGTGTGTGAACTTGCCAGCAAATGTAGCAAGTCCCCGGTGTGAAAGAGTCCAATTAACAGTGGTGCTGCCAAGTCCCTGGTGTGTCCTTGTCTTTTTCATAGCTAATGGGCGTCTCTGGATGACCCATAGCTGGTGCTCCTTTTTATAGACTTGTGTCTGTTTTGCTCTCTCTCTCTTTTTCTTTCTGTCTCTCTTCCTCTCTGCCAGTTTGTTTTTTTTTCTCGCAAGTGAGAGACAGATTTCCCTGGAACTTGTAGGTTTATGCTTTGCTTCCTGCTTTTCCTGTAGGTGTATGGCTCTGTGTGGTACAGTAGTTGACTGGGTGTGTTGTGCTTCACCCTCCCCTGCACTTGTGAAGAGGGATGACTAATACTGAGTTCAATATGTGCAGTGTAGCCTCCCATTCATTTTGACTGTTATCGCTTCAGGATGACAACAGTGATTGGTATGAGGTGGAGCTGTTTGGATGACCTTGAATATGGACAGAAAGGTTAGAGGCTCTGCTTGTGTTAGTAACCGTGTGTTGGTGTTCTCTGCACTTTATTTCGGGTGATGTGTACATGTGTGACTGTGAATATCAATTGTAGCTTGAAACACTGAGACTGAGTGCTTCATTTTTGTTCTGTGTGCCCTTTTCTAGACCATGGAGGAGTATATGAGCAAACCTGCATTTTAATGCCTGGAGAAGGACCTAACAGTGGGAAGGAATACAGGAAAACAATGTGTTGTAGATGAGTCGAAGAGGTTTCTGGGTATGGAAATAGATACTGCTCTGATGCTGCTGAACTTTTTTTTTTTTTTTTTTTTTAAATGGGAAGCTGAATGTCTGCACAGTTTCTGTCTGACACATTGTGCCTTCAGTTCCAACACAGCTTTGTTAGAGAATAACACCCCGACTCAAGTGAAGGAAAGAGTTCAGCATTACACTGATTCCTTATGTTCAAATTTGATGAAGTAGTCACTGAAGATCAGCAACATGTGAATCATAACCATGAAGTGCTTTTAGACTTATAAATTTGTTGATTGTTCTATTTAAATCATGTACTTTATTTAATATATTACTAGGGATTGGTTTCATTCCAAAAACTGAACGCACTATTCATTTTTAGGGGAAAAATTTTTGAAACTCACCAGTTAATATTTCGAAATCCAAATGATTCAGTCTGCAGCAACTTGAGTTTTTTTTTAATGGTTTTAAGATAACTCAGATCTTAAAATTAACCCATGACAGACTATACTTTTGTGACACCAAATGTGTTATGAGAAGGATTTTTTTTTTTTTTTTTAATTCTCAATGGTGAATGTTTAATTTTGGAATGAAACCGATCATGAAACACTAGTAACTGTGTTTATGATGAAGCCTAGATAGTGTGGTATGGGTGGGACCATTAGTCTCTTAAGGGAGCGGTTTAGCGTGGGTGTGAATATCACTGTTTTTATACCAAGTGCAATTTGTAATGTTAAAGCCTATGATTAAAGATGCGTTTTGATAATTATCTGTTTTGACTGTTTTGATTCATTCATCAAGAGGCGCTCAGGTGCGTGAAAATCATTGTTTATTTTTAATCATTAACAAAAGCAGTTTCTCAAATTTTGATTAATGAAAGTGATCTATAACTTGTAGTGCATCATGGTGTGAGTTAATAAGGCAACACAACTCAGCAAGGAGAAAAATAATACCGCTGATGCTTTATTTTTCTGATTCATCACACATTATTGAACATGTACAAAATGGCTTAAAAATGAGCATATATAGCACAACAACTGGTATAGGCTAACAATACAGAGCTTCGCAGTATGAAAGGGCTGGAAGGCAGGCGACGGTCTAATCTTTAAGTTTGTAAGTAATGTCTCCATAATTGTAACATTTAAAATGCACGAACCCTGAATATATCACGAGTCACAACAACACTCGTTCTTTATTAGCCCAGCACACTGCCCTAACGAAAAATCCCCATAATATTCCTATAGTAATTCCATAGGGAGGTGATTCTAATATCAGACTTTATTTTTCTCTATTACAGGCTACATGGTACCACTATAACATTCCTACAATGCGTCTATGATATTCCTATAGGGACTGTGACAATGGTATATAGTCCTACATCCTAAAAATCATTATAGGATTTCTATAGTTCTTTTTCGTTAGGGTGATATTTGTAATACCGGCTATAATTCATATAATAGAAATTGGCAATGTAAACTAGATCACGTCCACCAGACTGGTTATTTTTGAGACAGTATAAACATTATATTCATTTGTCGTGCGTCTTGCGAGGTGATAGGCTACATCCCAGCCACTGGTTTCCCACGGTGCTCCATCTCTTCCTCATTCACGGTCTGTGGAGCCGAGGTCTCGGCCGCTATCTCATCTTTCCCCTGCGTCTCTGTGGGCATTACCTTCTCCTCTGTGGCAACCTCGGTTTCCCTCTTGGCCACTGCGCTTCTATCACTGTCCACTTGCCCTAAGTAATCCTTCATGGCTTGCTCGTACAGCTCATATGGGAACTGTCCTTTCAGCTGCGCCTGGGTGTCCCGCTTGGTGATGGTATTGGGGTACTCTGTGAGGATTTTGGCGGCCAGGTAGGTTGTCACCTCGTCTTCCACGTCGTCATCATCACCATCACCGACATCTGTCTGTCGTTTCAGGGGCATTTTGTTGAGCTCGGATAAAAATAAGTTCTCCCTGCGTCCAGAGGGAGAGGGGATTTTAGCTGGAGCTGGTGCTGAGTTTGCAGCTGGAGCGGACGCACCTGGCTCCCTGTCCGGGGCGGAAGCGGGCTTCAGGGGTCTCTGCATCACGGGATACTCGTTACTGATAGTCTCCACACCGATGATGTCCAAAAAGTCCTCTCTGTCCATGTCCTCAGGGGCAGTCTTGCTCTTCAGCGGCAGTCTCCGGCTGAAGTATCTGATCTTGGGTGTCTGGCCGGTCCTGTAGTGAGTTGAGCCTTGGGGGTGGCGGTGCAGCTTTCTAAGCTCCTCTGTGATCAGCATATCGATTAGGTCCTGCGGTGGGACGTGGAGCTTTAGGGAGAGCTCCAGCAACTCTTTCACTGTCCGAGGATCCACAATGGAGGGGCGTATCAGTCTCTTTTTCTGCTCCCCGGTGTTGTCCCTCTTCTGCGTCTGGTCACTCATCTCCAGGACCTTCAGAAGGTAGTAATCCACCAGCTTGGTGTCATCATCAGCCTCCTCTTGGTCCTGGCTTGCACGGCGTTGCATCTCTTCTCTCTCTACTTCCTCCTGCTCAGCTGCGTCACTCAGCGCCCTGTCCATCTCTTCACGGTTCCCATTCACCATCTCCTCTGTCTCCTCTCTCTCCTCCACGGGGACCCAGTCCTCTCCTCCAGCCACATCATCATAGGCCAGGTTTCTCAGGCTGACCATGTCCTCATCCTCCTCCTCATCATCGTCCCCGAAGACGTCTCTCTTTTGGCCAGTGGTGGTGGGCATCCTCCCGAGCTCTTCGAAGATTGAGCGTAAATTTGCGAGGCTCTGCGGGGTGTACTGCTCGTCCAGATCCTCCGTAGCCCGTTTGTAAGCGTCTCTGTTCTCCTCGTCCTCAAACATCAGCGGGTATTTCTTGTGGGGTCTGGGCAAGTTACCGTAGTCTACAGGTGCGCTGACGGGGCTGCCAGTTTCTTTGGTGCGATGCCTGTACGTGCGGCGGTCGCTCCTGGGTGCCGCTGGAGAGCTGGGGTTGGTGTCCCTCCCGGCTTGTTCCTGGAGAGACTTGAGCAGGGCTTTCACCAGCTGCTCAGCGGAAACGTCCTGCCTCTGCGCGGCGGGTGGAGACTGACGGTCCCCGGCGCCTTCGTTCTGGAGCGAGGCAAGCTGGAGCAGGACGCGGAACTTGTCCACTTCGTCATAATCCGCTGGCTCTGGTCGGCCCCCGTTCCGCTGCTTCAGGTTTTCAATGTACTCCAGCGCTTTGATCATGTCGGAGCTGGGCGGATAGGCAGCCGGCAGACCCTCACTTTCTCCGCCTCGGAGCCTGTGGTGGCGGGGAAGAGACGCCGCCTGCACGGCGCATTCATGGAGGAGGAAGGCCAGCAGGACTACGGCTCCTCCGACGGGCAACTTGAGGTGGAAATGCAGCATTATAGGCTATTACCTGTAGATCAAGAGAGTAAGCAATACATATTAGTGAAGCATAACAGCCTTCAGCGCGGCAAAGACAAAATACTTAAAGCAGAATGATATGCTTTCACCAGTTATTTTGGTCAATACTCACTCGATAGCCACATATGCAAGCACAAGGGGTTTGTTTTGCAACAATTTGTATGCCTATTAGGGAGTTTCGCTTGGCAAATTGAATGGTATGATGCTGTGCTTGAAGTGATACAGTCTACATCGCTGGATGAGTCACTGCCCGCGTTGTTATGGGCAACCGCAGCATCCGATTTCGTCTTCACATCATAAACCCCAATTAGAAAAACACAGCCTTTTACGTTTTTTTAGTTTAATTGGCAACGAATTCCCTATTGCCACCGATCTCCGCTTGTTGAGAATGTTTTTATAACAAAGATAAGGCTCACGAATAGATTAGCAAGATCTGCTATAACACCGTGTAAAAACACTTCCTTCCAACCCAGTTCGTCTGATTGATTTTAGCCTATAAATTAACAAATTCCAATGGGAATACTGTCTTACCTTTGGCAATAAAGCTCAAACAGCAGTGAAGGTGTATGGCATCTCCTCTGGAGCGCTACTGTTCTGTTTTCAGCACTTGGACAGCTCCCCTTGTTATATGAGGCAACACCTGACTACCGCGTCATCGCAGGGCGCACGCAATAGTCAGTCGTAAGAAATCCATATAAATGATTCAGGCTTATGATATGGCATGCTAAGCAGCTCGGTAAATTATAAATAGCTCTCGGTGTTGTCCGTTGCACAGCGCCGTTCTCTATAGGCTATTTAGTGGAGAGATCTTTTAAAAACTGGAGGCAGATACATTGGCCTCAGGGTTGCAATCCTTATCTCTGGCAATATGACAGATCTTTTAGTGAATACTCTTTCATTCATCAAGATATTTCACCAATCCCCTTTGCATGAACACACAACACTTTTAAGGAGAGTTCATAATGTGATGCGACGCTCATTCATGTCTTTTTTTCAACACAGCGTATGTAAATACCGACACATAGCCTACTGACACAACATTGTTCTTCTGTTAACCCATGTTACGCTGCAGATTAACACACATCTGTATTATCCAGAAGTAAAGACATGGTTGCAGGGACGATGCCACTCTCCTATTGTACCAGTGAAGGTATGCAATAGCTCTTTCTTATTCATTAGGTTGTAAAACATCAGCGCGGGCAACCTTATTTGATCCAGTTCTTGTCGTCACGGCAGATGAAGAGTTAAGCCCGCCAGCGATGACTCACAGGCTAAAACCACCACGGAATTGCTGTCGCAGTTTAGCCCTCTCTCTCTCTTTCTCTCTCTCTGCGGACAGAGACTGTGATAAACGCCCTCTCGGCTGGGGACCAAAGCTCCGGCACTCCGCAGGTCGACAAGATAAAGAGGCCACAACGGGAGAGCCGTCAGTAAAAGGTCACGGTTGGGTTGAAGACAACGTTTCTGTTGGGATCAAAGCAATGTCGAGTACTTAAATGTGTCTTTCACCACCTGTCAAAGACTGATCATAACCTTTAATTTGAGAATATCATGTAAATTTAATAAGCAAAGACATAAAGTCATCATCATCATCAGCAGCAGCAGCAGCATCATCATCATCATGGCTGTATTTGTGCAGCAGGCACTCTTTGGAGAGTTACAAGGTGTGAATGATGCAGAAGCAAACAAACATCACGAAGTCCAGCGATGACAAATAATTTGTGCTGTGCTGACTTCATTAAGCAATGTTCAGAATTCATGTTAAGCCCCTTTTGACAGTGTAATCTTTATCCTTATCTGAAGGGTATTTCAAAAGTTTAGCCCTCCTGTTTGCAAATGCTTCAACACCTTTTGATTTTAAACTTTTTAAAATTGAAGCAGTCAAAAGAGCTTCATATATACACGTTGAAAATTAAGTTTCTGTGCATAGGTAGGCATCTATAAACTGGAGCCAAAGCATTTGTTTCTTTAATTTAATCAATAAAATCTTCAATTCCAATATTTTTATTGGAAAACTCTACTTAGGAATGGCTGTGGTTAGTCCATTTGTGGTTTGTCTTTCAGGCTTAATTCTTTGTTGGGATCTTCCTGCGAGCCCACCAGATGGTCAATCAAATGGATTAGGCCAATTCCATCCTAATTGATGTGCCAACAACTTCTTTAGGCTCCCATGTAGCATTTAAAGTGAATCCAACTGACACCCTCCATCTTTCAGTCCAGCTCTGCTCCCTCCCACCCCCCCAGTGTCACTGCACATCCAATCTCATCCCACATGGAGCAAAATTGGAGCATGTTGCAATGCTTTTACACCCATTAAAGTAGTATTAGAATTGAGTGCCCACTTAATCTCTTCTCCTCTCCCTCATCGGTGCCTCACATACAGTTTCATAACGAGGAGACCTTGACACTGTTGTGAGCTGTTTTTTTCCCCCTGAATTTTACATCAACTGCCTGCTCTCCAGGGAGAAGCAGCAGCATAGAACCTCCTGACGTTAACAGGCACATCCATCTGCTCGGTGACTGGCTGCTGTGCCTGCTCGCCTGTCTTAAGTTCCTCTGGGCGTGTGTGTGTGTGTGTCTGCACAAAAGAAAGGAGAGCAGAGTGAATCACAGAGAGAGGGAGAGAAAGAGATGTGGTGTCATTTGAAAGATGAGTTGTATAATCCCGCGGCATCGTTCCTCTGACATCACATCTCTCCATTCATAAAAAACACAGCCTCCACCTAGAGGGACATCAGTGATTCCAGAGGTCATGACAGCCGCACGCTGTAGTATCAATCAGGTTACATTCTGTGGCATCCTCATCAGGAAATGAATGTTTGGTGGAATGAGCTCATTTTCCGCTATCAGTCTTAGGGTGGGAATCCTGAAAAGGAACAAAAACAGTAGGATTTCATGGAGATAAATTCAAATTTTCAGCTCAGTATGTGGCTTGGGATGCTGATTGATGGCACTGTCATATATGTGAGCATAAACATGAAGAAAGGAGATGTTATACACAAAGGAAAAAACCTTTTTAGAGTTTTCTTGTCGAGATTAAGGGGCTATTTGTTCAGGTGAAAATAACTACGTCTTTCTGTTTCGTGATTTGTTATGTACTGGGTTCTCGCAAGTGCACAGAAACGCACACACACATGCGTATCTGTATGTTTGCCTCAGTGGCTGAGACTCTCAAAAACTGGGCTTGTCATTGGTACAGTGTCTGCTAAAAATAACTCGTCATGTGGCTGTTGTGATCTCTGTGTGTGTGACTGATCATGCATCACAACAAATCAACAGACAAACAAATGCTTGCATGAGCTCTCTGCGGTGCATTTTAGTGGGGAATTAGGCATTTCTTCAAGATTACCCATGCCACTGTCTAAGCAGTGGGCATTATTTTGGCCACCATTGCTATCCAACAATGTCCACGACAGGAAAAATCATCTCAGTTTAGCCAGATGGCAAAATTAATGTTGAAAGTCTGGTTTACGAACTTGTGACTTTAACGTGTCTGTCCATGTGTGTGTGTGCCTCAAAGTAAAACATCCTATTAGCATCTATTTCTAGTTTTCAATGTGGAATGGTGATTTGAGTTTACATTTGGATTTTAAAAATGATGCCTCTTTCATCTGAGGGCATTTCACATTGTGTGTGGGTGTTGTCTTGTAGCTATCCATCTGTCTATCTATCTGTCGGTCTTTGTTTATGTTATGCCATCCCCCCGGGCACTATGATTATTCTTCATGCTGGATCAGAGGGTTTTAAACTCAATTCGCAGCAGGTCCCTGGTGACAGAGGATTCACTGGCTGAATCTGTGATTTTCCTCCAGGGCTCGTCGTGTGCTGTCAGTGTGCATCGTGCTATACAGACCAACACAGCTACTTAAGAAAGTGGAAAACAATAGACACATTACCAGTCGTGGGCGTTCTACTCTTATTGTTAATCTGCTGAATTATTTTACTGAATAATAATCTATCTATGGATCTTCTGGATGCTACTCTTGTTCTCTCACTGTCTATTTCTTCCTATTTACTGCTTTCTCCCTCTCCCTCACGTCGCCTCTAATTGCTTCTCCTTCATCATTTCATAACCTCTGCCAATAACCCTCCCTATCCCTATCCCTCTCCTCCTCCTCCTCCTCCTTTATATCACTACAAGCACAGCAGTGACGAGGGATGCCGCCTCTAACTTCATGTGAGTCAAAGCTGTGGGGAAGACGAATCAGCTCAATAAAAGCAGATGTGCTTCAAGAAAAACCCGTGTAAACACACATACAAACACACCCACCAGAAGGCAAGGTCAGAGGTGTGAAGTGCGAGGCGTGCATGCTTTAGTGTAATGGTTTTGGCTTTCGATTTCATACATGCATGTCTATTATGCCGTGACCCGTAGAGAAAATTAATAAGATGATCCCACTGCAAGAGAGAGAAAAGTGACAGGTGTGGGAGGCCACATGTGGTAGCTCTTCCCATTGTCTCCTTTTGTTTGTTTTCATCTGCTTCTCCCCCTCCCTCGCCCCTCCTCCTCCCACTCCTCTCACCCAGCATCATGAGGCGCGGAGAGAATAGCACGCCCGTTGTCATGGCTCACCTTCTTTTGAACTACGGTCGCCATGGTGACGCCGCCTCACAACCTCTCGCCGTCTTCTCCACCTTTTCAACCTCGTTTCCACCTTTCCCACCTGTCACTGTCCTTCTCTTCCCCCCCTCTCAGACGCGCCGTTTCTAAGGCTCGGCGCTCTCTTAGACGCTTACCCTCTCCCTCTTATGCCAATTATCATGGTAAAACATGGTCCCTGTTCTCAGGAGCCAGGTGGCTTTAATGGGGAACATAGATTGTGGTGATTAGGACTGGAATATGTTGTCTGAGCCATTAGGACAGAGGAGTATAGAGTGAAAATAAGGAGGGGAGAAGTGCACTATTTTGAGCATTATGGGGAGGTGAGAAGAAAAGCAAAGGGAAGGAAAGAAGGTGGGGAGTCGGTGCGCACTTAGTCTGTTTGAAAAGGGCACATGTCCACATAATGCCAGAGGAATTTAGCAGAAGACCTGTGTGAGGGGGCTGAATATCTCTGCACTAATGAGACCAACTTTGCCAGCTGAGCCTTTATTCTCCTCCAATCAATGCTCACGGTTTCATTCCCTCTCGTACAAACTAACACTCGTGTAAATTAAAGCTTGTAATTTGTCATTTTGTTCCTCTCCCAAGCTCATTTTCACTGTCTTGTGCCTACTGGGTCGCTTCCCACATCCTGAACCTCATCTTTGCCCGCGTCCCCCTCCTTGCATCACCCCTCCTTCGCCGCCGAATTGCTTCATCCTCGCTTGTCTTCTCACCTTCAGTTACCTCGTTCCAGCTCCTCTTCTCAGTAAACCATCAACCTCCATTTCATTCTTGTTTTTAGCTCATTTTTATTCCCTTCCATAGCCTCTTTTCACTCCTGAGCATATTAACGGGTGCCTGTGTGTGTTCACCTTGGTTATGTCTGACTCATCCCTATTCAAGATACTTGTGGTTGTGTGCATGTTGTTTTTTTTATGATTTCTTAAAAAAAAAAGCATGCATGTTTTTATATGAACACGCACGCACACGCACACACACACACACACACACACACACACACACACATGCGCATATGTTGGTGTTGGTGGTCAGGGGCACAGTGTGACGCACTCGCTGACGTCACCAGAGGCAGAGGCAGGATGTGTTTTTTGATGAAGAAATCCTGTTAACGATACTGTGTCAAGCCAAGCCACAAGAATGTTTTGAGGAACAAAGGTCCGCTGGGAGCCGTGGGAGGAGTGATGTGGAGGATGACATTTCCTTACAACACGTGCCAATTAATATATTGTATGAAGTACATTTGCAAGTCATGTTTATTAATCTGTGATAATCCACTGCGTTTGAATAGATGCAGCTGTATCAAAGAATCCACTCCTGCTGTTGAGTAATACTTCACATATGTCTAGGAACTGCTGCGTGGGTGTATTCACACATTATAATGATGCTGGAAAAAGCAGCAAAGCCATCGTTTTCTCTCTCTGGCTGGTTTTTATCTGTAAAGAATGGCCATATGTATGTAAACCAGTCCGGATGTGCAGTGTCTAGGCAACTGCGGTGGCTGTTATGTCCATTAAAGTCTGCCACCTTTCCCCCGTCCTCCTCCACATCGCTCCATCTGGACGGACAGCGTGTCGGTGTGAGGCTGTCGGGCAGTGTGTGTGTGTGCTCTGTGAGTCTCTGAGTGTGTGATGCTGTTGGTAACATAAATCCTTGACCGCACTGGAGGTGTCTCATTATATCTAGTGCCCAAATATATATGTGTGGATGGCGAATGCAGCCGTCATCGAGTTGGACAGTGACTGCAGTGTGCCACGCCCAGGGTATTTTGGGGAATGTTTTTGCTGTGAGAGTTTAAATATCCTCCCTCACGCACAAATTCTGTTCTATTTTTTGCCTCCGCACTTCATCTGTCCATTATGATCAGTCTCATTCATCTACCCTCTCCTCCACTTCGCTTGTTTTCCCTCCTCCTCCTCTTTCTCTGCTTCATCCCCTGCCATCCCTCTTTCTCCACTCTCCTCTTCCCTCTTTCTTCCTTCACCCATGTGTTATCTTTGCGGTCTTTCTCTACCACCACTCCCTGATGGCAGAGTGATGATGCTGCCCTGGCTGCATCCCAAACCACTTGCCCCTTCGCTCCTCCACCCACCATCCCCTGCCTTCCTCCACCCCTGATGCTATAAATACCCAGCATCGGTGAGTCATCGCCCAGACATATCAGTTGCTGCCTCTCCCTCTGCATCTCCTTCCCTCCATCCCCCCCTGCTTGCCGCTTCAGTTGGGCTTATTACCAGATCTCACACATCGCCGTCCACCTCCACTTTGGCCCTCATGCTGCGCGCATCACGATGACCCAGACGAGCCAAGGCAAGGCAGTGCCTGGCACAGCGCAGTGTAGCCAAACACAGCCAAAGGTCAACTTAGCACAGTACATTTCCACCAATAACAGGCGCAGCAGGGCTGCGTGCGTTATGAGGAACACAGAGTCAGCTGAAAAGGAGAAAAAGTACAAATAACAAAGCAAGTGCGTAGCAAACTGAACTCTGATTTGCTGTTACATTTCTCCTGAAGTGGCTTAGCTTTTAAGATAGAAAACTTTTTTTTTTTCATAATATGAAACAATGGCACATACAGTGCAGGCTCCATCTCTGCTGGTTGCAGCACTTCATTGAAGCTGTCATTGTTATAAGATGCCATTGTTTTATGGCTGCACCATATAGATGTCTTGTGCATTACTGTATAGACACTTCACGATAATTCAGCAAGACATATTTGGGATCTTTTGAAACGATGGGACCTCCTTTAAAATTTAAGTTCTGTTAGTTTGAACAAAGATCAGCTCTGCATCATGCATTTAGAGTTGAGGAGTTAAATAAGTTACCACTTTTCACTGACTTCCTAATCATGCATCGGTGAAAAAATGGGATAAAAATATGAACGAAGGTGGGCACGTTGATCCTGCATAAAACATGGGACAGGGAAAAGATAAATGGGCAGGGACCGGATCCTCCTGCGGATCTTTGGCACTGGAGTCTCGCCTTCTCCTCTCCGCTCACCAAGCTTGTGCCTTACATCCAAGCTTTGTAAGTCATATCCAACCTAAACCTTGTACCCCACCGCAGCCTTGTCTGTCTTTTGTACTCTAGCTCCATTCAGCTCCTTCCACAGTTCACCACAACTTTCTGCCTCTAATCTCAGTTCCGGTTCTAGCCGCAATACCATCACTTTCAGCCATGTATGTAATTATACTTGGCTTCACCAGCCACCGCCCACCTCTCCAGGTTTGAGAGGCAGTTCCAGTTCAGCTCAGCTCATCCTTGGGTAAACTCCAATATGGCTTATTGGCTCACAATGGAGTGTACGCGCAGAGCACAAACACAGATAAAAGTTTCTGAGCAGTTCTGAGTCACAAATTGAGAGATGGAAAGAGGAGGAGACAGAAAGAAGTTGGAATCAAGAGGTAGAGAGTGC
>OMLB01016864.1:30946-42942 GCA_900302555.1 Myripristis jacobus
ACACACACACACACACACACACACACACACACACACACACACACACACACACACAAAACCACATCATACAATATGGAAGATGTCCTTCAGTCTCCTGCTCCTGTGCCGTTGTTGTCTTTGTGGTAGAGCCACTCCGATGTGTGTGCGTCAGAGCCAGTGGGCTAATGCAGGTTAGCATTATGCCTCTGACTCACACACTGGTCCCATAGGGTTGAATGGGGAGGAGAGAAGCACTTGTCTCGGCGTTCTTGCCTTTTACTGCTCCATATTGTGAGATATGTGAAAACACTGCAGACAAAGCAAGCATTCTCATTTTCACCACCCATGATGAGTGTGTCAGATAAAGGACTGCATTTCTTCCTATAGACAATATGGAGGAATGAAGGACACCAGGCTTTGATTGCAGCTTAGTCTTGCATTCTAACTGAATTCACAGTGCATGATGTATTTGGCAAAATGTACTCACTGTTTGGGCTGTGCAATATATTGATATTCAGATTTTGGATATTGTCATATTGTAATAATGACACATGCATTGTCTTCTCCTGGTTTTAAAGGCTACATTAGAGAAACGGGATGCAATTTTCTGAACTTATTAGGCTGTTCCAGCTGTTATTTGCTTCTAACTTGCTTGGCCATCATATCCACATTACTATTGATTATTTATCAGAAATTTATTGTCTGTAAATATCTTATGAAAGCACAATAGTCATCACAATAGGAGTTTGTTGGAAAATAAGTGTTTTGTGTCTTCCATCACCCTTTGAAACTGAAACTAAGACAAACAAATTAATCTGACTGGAAAATGAAGTGAGGTTTTTTGTGTGGTTTTAGTGTTTCCACAGAACTTTCATAATGCAATTATTGATTAGGGCTTGAATGTAATAAAACTAATGGGAGGGCTCTTCAGTTTGCTTCAGTAACTGCTACTACCCAAGCAGAGCACTGCTGACACCTAAGAGTGACATGTGATCAGGGCTCGGTTTCCAAAGACAATCAAATTTCATCGTTGACACAATGAAGATAATTGTGCGTAGATGCGTTTAGGGAACCTGGTAGACAGTGTGCTAGCAGGTGGAAGTGGAGGTAATGGCAATGCTTTGTGTGAAAGAAAAATCCTTTGTTTACCAGCTCAGATAGAGTAACTCCCAGATCTGCATATTCTGTTTGCATCGACATGCCACACGACAGTGCACACACATTCACAAACCAGATTCTCTCTCTCACTCTCTCTCTCTCTCTCTCACACACACACACACTGTGGCCTTCGTTACCATAGAAACTCTGGTTTCAGGACATGATTGCTATCAAGTCACTGATTGTATTAGTCACACGTTGTGCCTGGTAGAATATGTTCAGGTGTTCAACACAGATACACATATACCTCTGAAAACAAACAAGCTAAATGAGCACAAATTACAACACAAACTTTTATTTTCAAGGCCAAATTACAAATAAATAAGGAAGGAGACACTTGCTATAGCCCACCTCGTGGGGCTACTTAACCACACACAACAAGGAGGAGACCCCAAAAACTGGTCAATAACAAAGATTAAATAGGTTTAAAAGAGGTTTTACACCTGTACAATTGGTATTTTTAATGAACTTTGATCATTGTTCCCTCCCCTCCCAAACCTATTTACAAGTGAAAACAACAGGAGTGGTGAAATTCATCTTTACACCATTCACTCTCTTTGCCTTGCCCACAGGGGAAGTCAGCAGTTAAGATGAAAGTCACTACTAAGACGTGTGTGTCCTCATTAACAAAACATGGGGAGCACTTCACAATCTTCAGATGCGTGAAGACGGCTCATGTGTGTAAGAAGGCAACTAGCCACCTCTAGCCAAGCAGAGGAAAGCAGCAAACAGGATAGTTATTCACTCTCTACCGAAATATTAGGAGCGAGAAATGTTAGAAAAGACGAAGGGAGAATCACAGGTTCCCAGTTCATCATGACAGTATTGTTATTTTTACATGCTAAAAGAAAACCTTGTGCATTAAGCTATCAGACATTTAATAAGAGAACTTAAGAATACCCAACTGTACCTTTAGTAATGCTTGAAATTGTTTCTGTGTGTATAAGCAAAGCAAAAGTTGCGTAACAAAGGGGCAGCGGTGAAAATATGCTGTTACATTTTTCAGTGGCTTGAAGTTGGGGAGTGAAAGGACCCCTGGCCAAACAAACACCACTTAAATCTGCTGTCCATAAGCCCGTAGGAATGAGTTAGACTGAAGCAGCTCGGGCCCCTGACTGAAAAACAGGAGCAACAGTGTCACTATTACCAATGCCATTCAGAGAATATCACCACCCATTTCAAAACATAACAAATGTAAATGTAATCATGTGTTCAAGTACATGGCAGTTGACAAAACCCCCCAAAACTGTAGATCTTTTATATATACACTGCACATACAGTTTCATACACATAAACTAATCTGAGGATAATCTTATGTTTATGCACTCAATGTATAAAAAAAAAAGTCTTTGAGTTTGAAGTGAGCTTATGCTTTGTCTTCAACAATTATATAAGGAGTGTACTCAGAAGAACTTATTTCTCATATTCAATTGTGTGACTGGAGTGCTATTCAAATATTTCTCTCTCTATTATATATACATATTCAAGTGTTTTGATAAAGTTGCGCCTATTTCTTCATCATGCAAATTTTTTTTTTTTTTTACAATGCCAAATATTAATTTTTCACTTAAAACATGACTTCATTTAGCACATGTATGTTCAAATCCTTTACAAATGGGCTATATCTAGAACCTCCCTCTCAGTGTCTGTCTACCTTACTCTAATTTATTACTACATGTATTCCTATGCTTATATTTCTACAGGTACAGGTACAGGTTTTCTTTATACACTGAAGTGGAAAAGTAACAGATCTAAACATTCATACACTGTGGAGGGGCTATCTGTGCGTTTTTTCCTTCCTACATACTTTTGTTTAAAATTTGAGTATAAATATTGCACATTCAATTTGCATTTCATATTTATAGATAAAAGTAACAGTAACTAGACCTATGGCAAAAATAATAACATGTACCAAAAGTAGTTGGGAGAGCAACCGATGAATGCCTAAATGCATTATCTATCCAAAAAAAAAAGGCTAATATTACATTTCCGGGGTTGGCTTGTTCTCTTGGAGACATCCATACGGTGCATTGGTCATGTCTGGAGGAGTATGTGGCAGATGTGATAGGGCTACGTCAGTGAACCGCTGAAGAACCAAAGGAATCCAGTCCTTTCTAGAAAAATAACAAATGGGACAGAGGGTGTGAGGCATCCAGGGGCCGGTCAGATAATGGAAGAAATTAAGTCCAGGGCACAAGGGAGTGATGAGGAATGGAGGCTGCTGACTGCAACCCCTGGATGCCTTTCCCACTGATTTTTCAACCCTATTGCAAAGGCCGAGAACACAGGGGACTCCGGACTAGACTGCTTCAAGTAAACACACACACTCACATATACAAACTTTGGGACACAGGCAAAATGAGGGAAAAAGACGAAAAGCTTGTAAACAAAGCTCATTAGATTCCAATACTCATAAACATAATAACAATAAAAAAAGACAACAGTAAAGAAATAAAAACCCTCAGAATAACGTCACCCTAATAAAAATAACAATAAGTATAACACTTAAAAACGTTTTAACATTTCAATCTCTCATGGCTTCGCGACGCTGTTTCCTCAGAGACGACAAGATGCTCATCAAGATAATCGTCAAAGGGTTTTCCGAAATGACAAACCAAATTAAAAAGAGAACACAGAGACAAAGATACGATAAAAAAAAACCGTCACCACATGATTTTAAGATAAGAGATCCCTGCATAGATTCCAACCTGAATGTTGACTTAAAGCCCAAGAGGGATCCTTCTTTCAGGCCCCACTCATGCCACCCCTTGACCTACCAGGCATTTGCACTACAAGCAAAGTCAGACATCATGCTAAACTGGTGGAAGGCTCCAGAGAGCGGGGAATGGAGGGGCGAAGGAGCAAAGCAGAGGCGAAGGTGCGTGGACATTGATCCGTAACCGTCCAGCGTGGCATTTCTTTTTTGTCTGGAGATGTGCAGATGTTCAATTTCATGTGCCACCTTGGTCGTCATAGCAACTCAAACTGAGAAGTCTGGGAAGAGCGGGGAGGCTTTTCCCGTCCTTTGATCGAAGCTGGTCGCAGGGAAGCCGGGGAGGAGGAGCTTGGGTCGGTTTGAGTCCGTGTTAATGTACGTACATGGATGTGTGTGCACTGTATTTGTGTGTATGCACTTCACTTGTATCTGTAATTCCTCTCCATGTAGTCCAGGTAGTGGCTTCTGAGTTCCTTGTGCATGTGTGCAAGTATATACATGTATGTGTGTGTGTGTGTGTTTGTGTGTGTGTGTGTGCTGTAGTGTGTCTATGTGTTATTTTCCACCATACATCCTCTCAATGTCCTCCTGGTAGTGTGATTTGAGCTCTTTGCGTTTCAGTTTGAATGCGTCGGTGACCAGGCCAGTCTCTGGTGTCCAGGGCTCAGCGCTCAGACGGATCTTCTTGGGGATCTCAAACCGTTCCAGTTTTGCTGGTTGGGGCGGAGAAATACCACAAGTTAGAGAATGACAAATTCCAGCATAAAGAAGCACAAAGTGTAGAAGAAAAGCAGGCAACACTATTGCACCATGGCTGAACTGCTAACTTTAATTCACTGGATTCACTTATTGCTCTACAACGCGTAGATTAAGCTCCAGTTCATACTAGGGAAGGAATGATTACTGGTTTTACTCTATAAACTGATCCGATATTTGATGGTTAGTGAAACGATTAACCACCAAACCACAAAACCACATCTCTAGTTTCTATTTTACCGGTAACTACAAGACTGCAAACTTAAGGAATGCAAATGTCAGGACCTTTGTGCCCTGACAATACCCTCGTGACCACAGAATGGTCATGTTACAGCAAAAGCTAGGGGAAGAAGAAAGGCCAAATTAAGAATTGGGAAAGAAATAAAAATGTTTTCACTCTACCTGAGATAGCAGCATCAGTAATGATGTGGAGCACCTCTTTCTCCATTTCAGTGCTGTTGCAGATCTCCTCCCAGGTGCCCTTCACATGCATCTGCTCTGCTAGCACCATTAGCTGCTTGTGGTTGGGCACCACAAAGCTGATCACATACGACTGGTCACTGAGAAACAGGAACAGAATGGTCCACAAGTCAGGCTGTTTTGTTATGTAAGTGACAGTTTTATCAACATTTGGGAACAAGATCAAGACACAAACTGAGTCCAGCAAACTAGAGAAACACACAGAGACAGAGGAAGAGACAAATCGAAATAGAGAAAGTGTGTTTACCTGTTGGCATAGGCACAGATGTTGTCTATAAGGGGGCAGTTCTTCAGAACAGCCTCCACTTTTCCAAGGGAGACGTACTCGCCTGCCTGCAATTTCACTAAGTCCTTCTTACGGTCTATGGAAAAGAAAACATACTTTAGACTCCCTAAAGGCATATCACCTGAACTTCCACACATAAGCTTTATGGATTCCTTACCGATGATCTTGAGGCATCCATCAGGGTGGAACTCGCCGATGTCTCCGGTACAGAACCATCTCTGGCCATTCTCATCCACAAAGAAATCCTCGCGGTTCTTGCTTTCGTTCTTGTAGTAACCCATGGTTACGTTTGGTCCGCCAATCAGAATCTCTCCCCGTGGGTTGGGCTTGTCTGTGCTATAGTAACCACCTGGAGGAGCAAAAAGCTAATTCATAAACAACAAACCACGGGAGTCGATTATCTCTCTTGCTCTCTTTAAAATGAGTTTGTTTACATCCAACTCACCCTCCTCCCAGTCTTTGAGTGTGATCTCTGAGCAAACCAGCGGAGCGCCCACTCGTCCTGTGCTATAGTCCCAAACTGAAAAACATCGACACCGACTGCTGCATTAACATGGTAAACGCAGGCAGTAATGGCAAATCAAATGAGTCTTTTTAATCAAAGCTTTCCTCATTTCCCATGTGGCAGTAAAAACATAATGCATCTCAATTCCTCCAAGCGCCCCTCATTCATTCATTCCTCCTCTAAACCCATGTTCTTACCCTCACTGATGGTGCCAGCTCCACAGGTCTCAGTCAGGCCGTAGCCCTGCCCCACTGGGCAGCACAGACAGATGTTCATGAAGCGCTGGGTGGCAGCTGAGAGGGGAGCCCCACCAGACAGTAGCACCCGCGTGTTTCCTCCCAACAGAGCGCGCACCCGTTTGAAGACTAGGCTGAGAGGGAGAGAAAGAGAGAAATGAATTTGAACACATGAAATTAAGGTACTGGAAAGTGCCTTGGCAGCTTCAAAGACCATATTAGAGTCAAAACTTTGTAATGCTTTGCATGGGCTAGAGAATCAGAAAGCATTTTTTGCACAGACTGAATGTGCCTTTACAAAAGATTTGGTTATGAAATAAGGCTGTGTTGAGTCTAGCCATGCAGTCACTGAAGTTCATGTTTGCTTATCTTTTCAAAAGGCAGAGATCTAGTCCATGTATGGCACGCATGTTACCTGTCGCAGAGAGGTGTACTGTAGCCTTTGGATATCTGCTCCATCTTGTAGTTGTAGGCCAGCACAAAGAGTGTCTTCTGGAAGCTGCTCATCCCCTCCACTTTGGTCATCACATTTTTATAGATTCTGTCCATGATTTCCTACACAGGTCAGGCGGAAAGACAGGGAACAGACAAAAAAAAATCCTAAATATATATGAATATATCTATATATGTATGTATGTGTGTGTGTGCGTGTGTGTATATATACATTTTTACACGCACACATGCACGCGCGGACGCACGCACACACACCATCAGAGCGTCTTCCAGGAACAGGATTGGCTTTATCAGATAGGACTGAAAGGTCTGTGCAGTGATAAGAAACTTACTGGCACAGCAGCCATGAGAGTAGGTCTCAGCACGCTGGTATCTCCTTTACTGCCCTTCTTGATCTTGGTAGACTGGACAAATGACACAAGACAGTCACTTAACTATCCTCATGTGGAAGTGTGAGTCTGTATGATAAACGATCTATGACTGGAATGCATCCAGAGGAGAACGCTTTAACTGCACAGCTGAAACAAAAGTCAACTGCAAATACAGTGTGTGGTTATTGTGTGCGCGCATACACTGACCTGGTCAGCAAGTGTCTGTGGGGAGGAGTAGCCAATGCGGCAACCATGAGAGATACACACCAGCTCAGCACTGAGCTCAAGAACATGGGCCAAGGGCAGGTAGCCAATGTAGGTGTCTGTTTCACTGCCAGAAAATAAATAATACCAAGTTAATTAACACTGAAAAAACAACAAAGATACTGCAATACAGAGGTACGACACAAAGAAACTGCAGAGATTAGAGAAGTGGTAGAAGAAAAAGGGTTTTTTGAGTCAACAAGAAAGCACTACAAAAAGGAATCAAAGGGAAATATTTTCAGTACATAAGAAAACAAGGCTGGTAGGTGAAGAGGAAGTGAGAGTAGAGGTGGGATAATAAATCGATAATGCAATATATTGCAATACTTTCTCTTGGGATACATTCTCGGTACACTTGTGCCAAGTATCGGTATTTGTTTTTTCAACTTCATCTCTGCGTATTCCCAGTTACCCAGTTATTCCCACCCCTAATGGAGAGAGTGTGTGGTTTGGAGAGAGCAGTGAATCTCATGCTGGCATACTCAAGGTTGGGGATTCGCTCTGCCATGCCCGTGATGCCGGCGATGATGTTGCTGTGAGAGATCATGACGCCCTTGGGTATGCCTGTGGAGCCGCTGGTGTACATGATGACGGCGATATCAGATGGCATCGGCTGCCTGCGGTCGACTGCCACTATACGGGAAGAACAGGGGAGGGATGCTGATTAGAAGCGAAATGGGCCACACACTTGGAAATCCATTAGTAGTATTCACACATTGAGAGAAGAAGCAATGTTTTCACTAAAATACAGATAACATCACAACACCTTTATCACTCCCTAGAATTCACTAGCTGTTTCCCTATAAGGCTGTGGCTGACTAAATACATTTTGAGTTCTAACAAATGTATGACTTTAGCATGTATGGGGTGAGCATCTGACAATTTTTAGATGTCTAAAATATAATTGTGATAGCTTGATGAATAAATAACTTTAGACAACTGTAATACTTTGCAGGTATATTGTTTTGTTTATTTCCTCATGTTTTCCTGAGGTGCTGGCTAAAGTTACGGCACTGGAGAACATTTTTTGCCAAGTGGAAAGAAGACTCTGCCATAGCAGGGCTTCAAATACAATTCTGGCTTCCAATGATTACAAAAACAAGATAAATGAGATAAAACAATTATTGTGCCGCATTCCTATCGCAATGATGCTCTCATTTTGTCTTGAGTTATAAATCCAGTGGACCCCTTTTCTTTGTAGCGGTGTACTTTTGGCCCTCCCTAAGTAATGATGCTTCCAAAGTCAGTGAGTAATCATGTTAACTAACTGTGATCTTGACATTGATGAAAACAAACGTGATTATGATTTTTGCCATAATTGGGCATCCCTATGTCATAACAGAGCACATCTCACACATTACACATCAGGTCACTGGCTTGGTAAAAGCCACCCCCAGTGTACTTTCACCTCCCTGACAAAACCTTTTTAAATCACACTGCGGCAATACTCACTATTTTCAGGCCTAGAGCCCAGCTCCTGTACACTGTCCATGTTGTAGACCATGATGCCTCGGGGAATGTCTGGCCAGGTGGTGGGCTTCCTGTCAACTACAATGATATACTGTAGCCTCGGCACATCACACAGAATGGCCTGAGAGATGAAATTGGGTGGGAGTGGGAGGGAGGAGGCAGAGTGAGATGAGAAAAGTAATTGTTAAATGCAAATAGGGTTGAGCTCCTCATTAAGCCCTAATCTTACTCGCAAAACACTTACAGTGAATCAGTGACATGTCAGCAAAATTAATTTAATTGAGTTTTAAAGAGAGGATCTGCGGAGCTTTATGCAACACGGCTGACACAATAGCTACAGACAGCGTCATAATTTTAGCATAGCAAAGCAGGTACCTTGAGACGACTCTGCAGGAGGTCTTTGCTTGTGATAATGTGTGTGACCTCGGTCTCGTTCAGGCCATGGGCGATAGCCGTGGGTCCAAGGGTGGAGTACAGGGTCACAACTTTCATAATCAAACCCAGTGGAGTTCAGTTAGTCACATAAATCAAGAGGAAATACAATGTAAACTGATTGTCTGCATGAATTCGTACATTCACTGTGTGTGTGTTTGAATCCAGTGGTGTTACTCGTTTCTACAAATGCGCGTGAATGCTGTTGCGTGTTTGTCTCTCACTCACGTGGGAAGTTATACATGAAGCAGGCCTGTGCTGCTATGATCCACTCTGCCCTGGTCTCACAGAAGATGGCGATGTTACACCGCGGCTTCTGGCCGAGAGCTGCCAGACCACTGCCAAAACACTTTGCTGTCTGGTAGGCCTCCTCGTAGGACAACCAGTTATAGTTCCCCAAAATTACCTATATATGGACAGATATGCAATATTCAAGGTTGTTTATACACCAAGCCAAACAGTTTCTAAATGGCTGTGCCAGATGGGTCCAAAAACATCTGCGCATCTTTGTCAATGTATATCAATATTGTCATATGAGAAATCAGACTAGATATCATCTTGTGATTTTGGACATAATGATATTGTGATATGGCATGTATGTTGTCTTTTCCTGGTTTTAAAGGTTGCACTGCAGTAAAAGGATGCAATATCCTGAAATTATTAGACTGTTCTAGCTGTTCTATTATTTCCCTCTACCTGCCTGGAGTCCACATTTAATGTGGACTTAATTAAATGTCTCTTGTTTGTTCATATCTTCTAACAGCAGCAACTGTCATTCTTAAAATACTGTAACAATCTCTGCATTACAATATGAAAAGATTAACAGAGAATCTAGCATGACAGGAACACAGAATGTAGATCTTGACTACTGAAGGAACTAATCTAGTCTGCAATACTGAGGATGCAATACTGAATTTAGAAGAAGTCTGATATTATTACCATTCATTCAAAAACATTACTCATACCCAGTGAGTCAGCGCCCTCTACAGTGCTTTTGCAGACATGCAGTTGAGGTTTTCATCTGTGAGACACCGCACTAGTGAAACAGCACTCCCACAGTGCAGAGTAATGCCTCTCCTCCTCCACCCACATTCCTCACACTAAGCACACTGACAGACTGCAGCAAGTCTGTCAGACAAAACCAAACTTCCCCTAATTGCACACAGGCTCACATAACATTCACATGTCTGTAAGCCAGGATGTGGTGAGGGGTGCTACCTAGTGGCTTCAAACAAACTGAGGATTCATAAAAAAACTGGAAACAAAGACATGTATGATCTGGTGGACATGTGCTAAGCGGGAAAGGGTACTATGAGCACAACACTTCTACAGTGACTCTCACCTTCTTGAAGACTTTGCCGTTAGGCTGCAGCTCATCCTCTTCACTGAGCACCTGCCTCGTGCCTAAACAGTCTCTCTCCGGGAACTTCCTGGCTGCATATTCAAACACTTTGTCCAAGGAGTCCACGCCAGGGTGCAGCCATGCAACCAGCTTCTCTTGGCTGTTGATGGCCCGGTAAGGCCCCGCTGGGTGTCCACTTATTGAGCGTGCCTTGATCCGGCGTGCCCGCTCCAAGTTGGTGCCAGCCCCAGAGAAGAAGTACCAGGGCAGGAAGGTGATGACAGAGTAGACCCAGACGACAGAACGGAAGACCTGCAGCAGCAGGGGATTCATGTCCTCCTTCAGCTTCATTTTTTAAGCTCAGGGGTTGAATGTAGACCTGAGGGGAAACAAGCTGTGCAACAAAATACTTCACTCCTCTCTGCTCTGTGAATGAGCGGCCTGGAAGGAAAAGATGACTTGACTTGCTGCTGAAGCTGAGAGAAGTTGTGGGAGTTGGTGTACAGCACTCCAGCCAGACCTGTGAGATGGAGACAAATATTTCCTTTAGTTACAAAAATGGCCTTCATCAAGGTTACATCAGCGTGTTCTGAAGTGTAGAGTGACAGAAAATGATAGTGCATACACACACACACAACCACACACACAACTGGCCTTTGACAAATCAATGCTTGCTTGGAGATGATCACAGCCTATTCTTAGCCCATTCCTTAGTCAGCTCTATTTGTCTCACCACTTCCTCTGGCCCAAGAGCAAATACAGTCGGCCCGCCTCTGGGGAAAGGTATGTCGAGCAACAATGTCAGGCGACATTGTTGAAACAAGGCCATAGTACAGCCAGAGAACATTTTATGATTATCATCGTAAAATACAGTTATTATTAGTATGGTAGTGCATGCAGTGGAAAGTAGCAGAGTTTACATTTTAGTAAGAAAACACTGCTTTTCTACTTATCTTGGCTCACACTTGGAATGTCACTCAAAGCAACACTTGGGTATCAAGTCAATACCAACATTTGTGAAACGATACAAATAGTAGTGATTTTAGTATCTGTAGAACTGGCACAACTTCATACTGCACTCTGTAAATCAGTGTTGTTTTACCAATGTAGCCTTAGCCTAACACAGTCATTTTCACAGGGTTGTTAATCAAGAGCACATGATCATAACCCTGTATTTATTGTTACATCAGCACATTTCATTTAGTTCCTCTACTCAGAAAATCAAGGACTAAACAAACAAGTTTCTGTTTACTAACATTTGCGCATTTTTGGCTGGACCGGCACGGCCAGCGTTACAGATGTGAATGTCTCTTACTGACTGAGAGATCAAAGTTACACAACTGGCCGGCAAACTCAAGATGTCTCTGTGACTGGTAAACACGGAAGTGACCGGGTAGTAATGGCAGCAGCTACCGTTGATTGGACATGTGTTGGAGTTTCCCCATTGGCTGTTGCACTTTCGATTGAGAGAGAGAGAGAGAGAGTGAGAGGGAGAGAGAGAGAGAGAGAGAGTGCGAGTGTGTGTGTGTGTGTGCGAGAGAGAGTGTG
>OMLB01016864.1:42962-55819 GCA_900302555.1 Myripristis jacobus
TGGATGTGAGGTTAATTCTCCATGGTTACCAGTGAGCGTTGATGTTAAGAATTAAGTAACTGTGAAATTATGGGTTGGTGGAGGAGAGGGAGAGAGAGAGAGAGTTAGAGAGAGAGAGAGAGAGAGAGAGAGAGAGAGAGAGAGAGAGAGCGTGCACTTAGAGTGAAATAGAAATTGTAGTGTGAATAGCTAAGCTCCTGCAGTCTGTGGTGTGAATGCGTAAAAGTGAGACAAACACTGTAAAGGAAATTTGAAAAGCGCTATAGAAATGTACTCACTTAGCATTTACCTTTTTATCTAAGACTGTACATCATCAACTGAGCCTTTCTGCAAAGCACAAACGACCCTTTACTGCGCAAATGTTGTACCCCAATGATATGACGCAGAATGACCCTCTGTTCCTTCCTTCATTTTAGCTTCATTGGTTGAATACAGATTAGTTCAGTTTCTCTCTGACTAATCAGTGGTCTGCAATACTTTCACGTCACCTTTTAGTATTGGCTCAGCTTGGCTCACTATCCACAACTTTTTCATGATGGAAAAACAAAAAGCAAGTAGAGGCGAATTGAATCGAGCTGTACCATGCGGTGGTATATTTTATATTTCATATAAAAAAAATTAATTGGCTCTATTAAATCGGTGTTTGAAAATGTCTGTCCAGTACAGCCACTGTCCACAGAACCATGGTCAAAACACACACTTTTTAAATGTAGCCGCGGCCCACCCATATACTAGGCTTTGACCTAGTCTTGTTTTTAAATAAAGGAGTGTATGCTGAATGGCATCTGTTTTGCCATGGTATTACATGATGTATCAAGAAGTGTGGCATTTTGGTGGTTCACTGTGTAGAGTGCTTACCATGTAATACCAAGGCTGAGCTGCAGTAGCTTGGATTCAAATCCGCCCCCGACCCTTTGCTGCATGTCATATCCTCCCTCTCTCTCCTGTCTTTCCTGTCTCTCTCCTCCGTGACTAATAAAGCAGAAACACCCAAAAATAATCTTTAAAAAAAGAAACCGGCATTTCACTGGTATTGGTATTCACTTACAAAATTTTGGTATCATGACGTCCCTAGCTTATCCCTGGCTTCCATTACCAATAGCGAGGAAGAGTGCTTTGAGCTACACTAAAGTTTGCAATCACAAAGTGATGCCATTTGATATAGCCAGTGTTGCTCCTGAACCATACTCTTCTGTGTCTGACTGTCCTGAAAAAACCTTTTGGGCCAGTTTGGTGTCCCAGACAGCTCTGCTATTTCTAGGGCATCCTGAGGGTTAGAGTGTTACTGGCAGTGCAGCTTAGCAGCCAGTGAACCTGAGCATGTGAGGGGCAGAGTCAATGACATGCTCCACAGCAGAGTAGTGCAGGTCTAGTGGTCAGGTGCTGGTTAGCCTTACCAAGCCTGCTACTGTGACAGTGCAGAGAGGAATGTAACAGTGACCGGTGAGGTGGGCTGCTGCTGGTATGGGACTGGCACGGGCCACAGCAGGCACTGCACATTACTCAGTAACTGCTATGAACATTTTAGGAAGCTATTAATTGGTCACACAAGTATTGTTGCATCTAACAGTCTGGTAGACAAAGACATACATGCAAAAAACAAACTGTGCCAAGACAAATATATAATTACAAAGTGAATGTAAGGGTCAACTCTTCTGGGCTCTAACTAATACTGCTCACCTGCACTGCACCACTCTCTGCAACCTCCAACTGCTCCAGTCAGTGCTAAGACACCACAGTAGGACAATCTTACACTGCAGGAGCCATCTGCTTCCACATGATAATAGTCACTTGGCTGTTAGTGTGTGATGTTAATCATGAATTACAAGGAGCATGAGAATATGTCTGTATGTGTGCGTGTGCGTGTGCGTGTTTGTATATATACTATATGCCAGACCAGTGTTGACACTGCTTAACAGAAGGAGGAAAGATGAAAAATGTATGCAGTATAATATGACACCTTCCTCTCAAGGGTACTGTATCATTACGCTTGCTGCAAATACAAAACAACTCAGTGAACGCAGAACAATGTTCCATCACGTTTTCTTTAAAAAACAAATCCTTTTAAGCCTGAGAGACTTGACAGTATAATTTAAATGACCTCATTTTTAATCTTGTGATTGATTTTTATCTTGTTATTCATTTAATTGTTTTGATATTTTTACCATATCATATTTTCACTATCTCTAAATGATAGGAAAAATGTAATGCAATATCACAATATCCTATTGCAACATTTAGTTAATCATAAAACACTGAGATATAGTGTGTCAATGCCATATCAGGAGCTCACTGGTAAATCATACCCCTACTCACCTGGTTCTGACACTAATACTGGTGTTAAAAATTAATGCTGTGGGAAGTCAACTGTGTTTAGATCACTGGAAAGCTGAGAAGGAGACAAGATAGCGTGGACACATCAAATAGTTGTGGCAGGATCGAGTTCTTCGCCAGTTTGGGCTCCAGCAGCGGTGGACTTAGCTGCTCATCACAAATTTTAAAAGTTTAAAAGAAATAAACCTCAGCTGGAACAAATTAGTCAGGAGAACCAGCTATGCAGAACAAGATGTCACACATTAATTTTGTGCCCATGCTTTTGATGTTACAATGGTTTACTGTTTATGACTTTGCAAGATCAGTGGCTCTATTTTTTTTTAGTAACCTTCTTTCCGATATTCTGCTTGTACTGAGTGTAGTCCTGTCAGTGATAAACAGAATTTCAGTGCTACCTCAATACTGTTCTGCAAGACTGATTTCAAAGCTGAGTTGCAAATTGGCGCATCTTAAATTAATCTAGAACAAAGCAGCAGTCTGTTTTTTTGACAATGAACTGCACAAATCAGTGTCAAACAGCTGAAAACATTCAACAGTGTCAAATACTGTGCCAAATCTTGAAGGATCTTTTACCGCCCAAACTGGTTGGAAAATACGTGCTAGTCAAACTTGGAACTATTTAACTTGCATAACTGAACAAACATCAACCCCCCTGGCAAAATATGTCACAAAGCCTTCCAGCCCCAGAGAAGAAGCTTTGGTATTACCACAGTATCTAATTTTCAGATATTAAACTGGTAATTCCAACATTTCCATCAATGCAAAAATTCTGTTACCGTTACAGCACTGGCTGAGTGTAACAAAGTGGCACAGTAGTGTCACGAACTCATTTCTGCCAAGTGCCAACAGGTTAAGAGCCTTATCTTTAAGGCTTGGGATCTTATCTTTGCTGATAATACCGAGATAACTTGTATCACTGCTGAAGGGAGAGCCCAGGTTATTCTTACTTCATCTGGAAACATTATGGAAAACCACTGAATTTATTGAGGAAGCAATCACAGCAAATTGGGGGCACACATTATAGCCTTATGTTTACATCTATGGCCACATCTGATTTTCTTAAGCGTCCTCTCGCCACACAGGACATTTCAGTTGTCTCTAGGACCAACAGGATGAGGATGACAACATTTACAGATATCATGAGAATGCAAATGAGCAATTCAAGCAGCTGTACTGCACTGATAATGATTTGCTACCTGAGATGTTTATTGTTCATCTAAAGACTCATTACCCTAAATAGATTCCACCCTGCTGGTGAAGGAGGGAGGATAAAGAAGTCTCATCCATGGCGTTAAGAGCCACCCACATACCACGATCATGGCCTCAGCTCCACAAACTTGCATACCTTGGGAGGCCCAATGCACACAAAGTCACAAGTCACGTCAGGAAGGCGACAACTAGCCTCAGCCAGAGGAAAAACTATATGTATTCTTGTCTAAACTGTTGAAACCTGAAATACAGGTCTTGTTGCTATCATGCTATCATAACAGAGTGGGTACACCTCTCTACGATACCACAAGGCAGACACACCTGATCACTCCCGCTCATTTTTTTTCCCCTCCCCACTTTACACTGTGACTCATGGTAAGAGCAGCTTCATTGTGCAGGAGCACAACCGGCATGTTACAAAACACGTATAACATGTATATCTGTATAACTGTGAGGCCAACTTTGTAATATCAAAGCTGACAATTGGTGACATGAACTATGCAGGTTGTTTATACCACCAAACATCATGTCAGCAAAACCTCTCTCTCTCTCTCACACACACACACACACACACACACGACTTTGGCTTTTAATCTTTTCAAAATCAGCACTTTCACTTGGCCAAGATGACAAAAAGACAGACAGACACTGCGAATCGAGATCCAGTGAAGACTGCAGGACTCAACCTAGCCTCCACACACGGATTTATCCAGCACCCTGTCCCAGTTTCCAAAAAAAACAAAAACATCACAACGCCGGTATGATACTGAGGTTTATGCTGGCTAACTGTGCACACTCTCTCCCTGGTTTGTCCTCATCTGACAGATAATAACACCAGAGTGAGGCAGTAACACACCACAGTCATTTTGACCTGGACAGCCGTTTGGACACCGTGTGTAACTTTACCAAAAGCTAATGAGCTAACCATTTCACGCCAGCTAGCCATCAAGAGGCCATTTTCCCCTCAGCAGTGATTGAGGCTGAGCAGCATCAAGCTACAGATAGAGATGATTAGCGGATGTTAACAAATAGCTCCCAGCGCTGCAGCCGCAAGCAGGCAGACAGACAGACAGACAGGCTAGTGTGTAGCTCAGCAGCTAACCACTGCAGCAGCTGGCTCGCTGTTGTTGCAATAAAAACAATATATTGTGCCCATGTCGGTGTACACAACCAGACAGGAGCACATCTTACGGCACACACATGGACAGCACATTACAGGCTATGTGTCACCCTAGTGAGCAAGCTGCGAGATAACAATACATCTTTATCTGTTTAGCATCAGCAAAGCGTTTACAGACAATGCATTTCTCACCTCTTTTCTCAACCGCTACTTCTGAGTCGCTGAGGGACTGGATAATGTAACTTACAGTAAAACGTTTTCATCAAATTTCCGACATGACATTGTTTTAATCTTTTAATTATTGCTACGTATGGGGTTATAATTACCCTTGCTGGTCTGTGAGGAAAATAAATATTGAATCGAATGAAACAGTTAAATCTGTGACCATCACCGGGCCCGTGTTATCAGCCCGGAAGTCATTGAGTGACGTCTCAACAGTGCCCTGTCTGCGATTGGACCGCTGAAGGTGGCGCGTGCGTGAGGCAGCGGTGACGTCAGTGGGGTTATTATCGGGCAAAGTCTCCTGTGGAAAGCATGTCACTTGACGAAATTGCTCTTCCACGACCAAATCTCGAAAATCATCACCTCTAAATGCTACGACTCTCACTGATTGGACGTGTTAGTTTTTGACCATTTCCACTGAATTCAAAGCTGCAAGAATAGCCGCCCCCCCTCTAGAGTGGGTCATCTCTAAAAATGGCACAGGAGCGCCAGCGCTGCACATCAGTCTAGTCAAATATGTCGCACTGTGGGAAAAGGGAGGGCAGCTGACAGCTTACCACTTTCGCTCGATGCATTCCTCCCTGAAATCCGTATTAGTTTCCCCATCAGAAATACAAAGCAGTTCTGTACTGACAGTCAACTGAGCGCACTCGTTTTGAATAGGTCAGATAAGGTCGCAAAGAATAACCTGCAAGAATATAGAAGCACTGCCAAGCCATATCTCAACTCATTCATTGCTTTGAAACAAATTCAAGCCTGTCCAACAAGATACTGACATAATCAATTTCACTTTGACTTGCAACTCCCTAAACAAACAGATAAGCAGACAGAAAGATTAGATAGATAGATAGATAGATAGATAGATAGATAGATAGAACAGCTTAATACATTATGTGAGCTCCTGCACACTCAAATACTATCCATGACAGTAGCTAAGGCATGAGCCAAGTCCAATTTTTTACACACATCAACAATATTTTACCTATATTTCAGAAACAGTTCCTCTCATGCGATGCGGTAATTATGTTCAGTGCATCAATATCTTTGTAGTGCAGATCTCAGTGTCAGCCGTCATTGGAGAGCTTACTGCAACAATGCATTGTTTAGTTGTCATATTGATCACTGATCAGTGTGGTTTTGCTATGATGACAGTATTTGCTGTCCCTTTTAAAGACAGTGCACATAATTGGTGCTGAGTGATTGCCTAAAGGCAGAGAGGCTGACCAACAACTAGCAACTTATCTGTTGAACTTACTTCAGTAATAAAATATAAGTGACTCTGCAGTCAGTGGATTTGTATAAGTAATAAGTAAGTAAGTATAAGTAAGGAAGTCTGAGGCATGAGACAGCACATTCACTAGATGGCATAGTCTGTTTTCTCTATGCTGCATATTTAGTTTTAAACACCAGGGGGAGTCTGGGCACATTTAGCTGGCATTTTTTTTCATGAGAAGTTTGCACTGCTTTGATAATGCTACTTGTTTCAGTCTGCATTGCTTGTGTGTGTGTGTGTGTGTGTGCATTGAGCAAGTCTCTCTCTCTGTGACATGTGAAGAATAACATGATGAAAGTGAAATGGCCAGGTAAGCTGTGACACCATCACCCAGCTCAGTGATCCCCTCTCCTCGCCGATCTGCATGGGGTATGTGTGTGCTTTTTACACCGTATGTGTGTGCAGAAACACACTGACAAATACACACACACACCAACACACAAATTCATGGCCTACCCTTCACACGTGTTTGCACAAAAACAGACACACACACACACACAAAATCACATGATCATATGATGAGTCAGTGTGTGTGTACTGGGTGGTGATAATCGCTGTCCCGAGGCTATGTCTTTGAGGTCATCTTGATGGGACATGAACCATCTGAGGGCAGATGTTATGAGCAGAGGGAACACTTTCATCTCCTCTGTGAAGTATCTGTGTCCAATGTGATAATGTCACAAAGGCACACTTTGCACACACTTAGGGGTAAACTTAAAGGGAGACCCGGGAGCAGAGGAAATGTATGGTGTCCTGAGACTGTCTGTTTCTGTGTGACCCCTGTTTCCCTGACAGCATTCAGAATGGCTAATGGGTGCTCCCTTGGGATTATACTTGCAACAACTGCTTGCTGAATGTCATCAGGCTTCCTCGAAAATTATTGTTTTATCTTTAATCTTGTTTTTCTTCTCAATAAAACAAATAGAAACACCCTAAAAGGGGATGTAAATACTGAAATTACTAAAAACATGAATTTGTCCCAAAATCAAGAACCTACATGTATATGTTTTTACAAGAAGTGACATTATATGGTGCCTATGGTGCATTCCAATCTTTTGAAAGTATAGGTAAAATAATATTCTACTGATCCCCTGGCTGATCATGCAGTCCCTTGCCGACCAGAGGACTTAAAATACGCCAGAGGTGGGGATGGGGAGGCGTGAGGGGATTAATGAACAAAAGGATCCTTCTCTGTCATCAAAGAGGATCTGCTACCAACTCATCCCCTGCTCTCTGGCGGCAGGTTTTTCTTTTTTTTTTCTTTTTTTTTTTTTTTTAGTGAGGGAGTGACGGCTTGAGGGAGGGATATATGAGGAAAGTTTGACAGTGGGGTAGAAGGAGGAGTGCAGATTTCAAAGTAATCTTTAACGTTAAGCCCTGTAGTCTCTCTTGAAATGAAGCCCTCAGTCCCAGACGCAGTGTTGTCTATGGCTTCCCATGGAAGCCTGCCACCCCTTCTTTCTTCTCAAGCTTTTGTCACGGTGGCGTTTAAGTGGCATTATTCACTGGCTGGATGACCAAGTGAAGGAGTCCCTTTGAGAGACCTGAAAGAGATGGATTTTAACTTCTGAGACCAGAATCCCCGCTTAGAGCAATACCGACTGGAGACAAATACCTACTGTGTTCTTGGGATTCCTTCCTCGAGTGTTAAACCAAAGGGAGACATCTATATGAATCATGATGAGTGATTTAATAACCTAAACCTAGTGAATTAGCAGCAGTACTACTGACCTCCAAATTTTCTGAGACAAAAAAAAAAATAAGTGAAGTAGAAAGAGAAGACAGAATCCGCCTTTGTAGGGTAATCTATAAGTAATTGCATTAAAAGACACTCTCAGGCCATTATGCATCCATACTATGTGCTTGTGTGTTACAATTAACCATTTTTTCCATTGTGAAAGCATATTTCCCTAGTACCTAAAACCTTTAACTTTAATTTGGGAGAGAAGTGAGTCATTAATGAATCAATAATTTACCTTATTCATGACTACTTCCCCACAGCCCTCACTGCTTACATGACTTGAGAGAATAAGTCCATCAGATGATTTAAGACCCCCAGGTGGCCCTCTGCACCTCCATTGTCTCACTACTTTACAACACTGCTTATTTTGACCCCCTTCCCTTCAAGTTTTTCCCCTCATCCTGTGCAGGCTCATGTCCCCTCAGGGTCACTGGTGTGGGATCCCCTGCAGACCTGGTCTACCCCATATGGAGTCAGTGTAATCACACTGCAAAGGTCCTGGGGTGAGCAGGTTCTGTTGTTTGCAGAGGGTCCTGCTGTTAGAATTGGTGGTGGCACAAGAGGAGTGGAAAATCGATCACACACTCAAACACACACACACACACACAATGGCAGGCATATGTGATGACACACCTTATGGTATATGTCATGTGTGTCTATAGGCATGTCATAAGAATCAATACATCAATACTTACGTACCAAATCAATCAAAAAGTTTGAAATGTATGCAATTACTAATGATTTTAGTATTGCTGGTATTCATACAACTTGATAACTCAGTTCTTATTCTAATGTAGCCTCATCATAACGTTGTACTGAGTGTTTAGGGGGGACATTTCACAGAGTTCCTCTAAATTTAAATGATTTATTGTTGGGCTAGTTTGTTTTCTACTTGAAGGCTACAGGCCAATGCTGTACTTGTAACTCAGTGCTCTTATTCTAATGCACCCAACCTGAAGTGAGGAAACAGCACCTCTTTACAGTGTCCAGTGGTATAGTAACACCTCTGTGGTCAATATCACATAATTCTGTCAAGTTGATGCTTTGTATCTTAGTTACAATGACAACATTACTCTCATAGTTTATATTATTGGGGGATTTTGGTTTGTGGAAACATTGCAGAGGTCCATTTTACACAGTAAAACACAGTATACTGCTAAAAGCCTATAGCAGGCGAGGTTTTAATCCTGCACTTTCATTTAGCTGTATTACCCTTGCCTAGATTTGACACTGCTCAACTCCATCTTGGTGACAAAATCTTTTCCAAGCAGATGATAATTTAACAGGTCATATTTGAATGCAGGTTTGCAAATCCCACCATAAACCAACCACTGTAAGCCCTATACACAGTACCATTTAGTTTATGGGGTATATTTATTCTTTAACTGTTGCAGATGTTGTTGAATTTTTACACAGACAACCAGCAATACACAACAGACTTCAACAATCACCTGTGACCAACAGTGTCATATAGACAAGCTTGAGCCACTGAGTCCATACAGCCTTTAAAAGGGGCAAAAGTGCAAGTTACAAAATGTGCAAGGCAGTGAGAAAAATCAAAGTCTATCAGTTTCAAAGACCTGGCTGAGATTCTCCAAATGAATGATGAATGATCTTGAACAGCTCAGTCTAGATTTGTGGCCATGAACTCCTTGAAAGTTTGAAAGAAGACAAAACTCCTAACTTGTGATACCACCTGAAACGGCACAATAGATCATAGTAATGTCTTTACTGGAATGTGGCCACATTTTGCAGCTCATTTAAATGTGAGAGCCAAAGATACCCCTGTTCATAAAGTCACTGGAGCTGGTCCAGGTGTCCCTATAGTGATCAGCTCACTTCATGCTCTGGTTTATTTAGCAGCCATTTGAATCCAAGTTCACAAATACTGACTGATCTGGCTCACCAGACACAAAATATATTTTAGGGAAAATTTCCCTTGAAACTTTTACAATTAGACTGGATATGCAACCCTATAATATCTGTTGTTGTGCAGTCAGGTTGTTACATCGCATTCCCCCTGCTGGCATTAGAGGAGGTTGAACTTAAATGCCTTGATTCAGATTCGGGTCGGTTTATCAGGAGGCAAACACACCAAGTGAGAATAGCGGAGAACAGGGCGAGGATGCTGGCCACAGACAAACAGATAGCGCCGACGGGCAGCGGGGTATTGTTGAAGTTATGCACAAAGACGAGGCCGAGAAACAGCAGGACTAACATGGAGAGGAAACAGAAGGTGGCGCACACACAACCCGTGATCAGAGCGACTTGTCTGCAAGTGTGGCAGCTCTCGTTGCTGTCCTGTGAGGTCGAGGAGACAGAAAGACCTACATCTGTATTTTGCGTGTTCACCAGCTCGTCGATGTGCCGCGCCAGCTTAATGTTTATCGGGAGCATATCAGCCACCGTAGTGTTGTCGGGGAGGTTGTGGACCCGATATTCCGGGACGCGAGTGCGATGACGACAGAGGGGGCACCCGATTCTCCATCCTCTGCCCTCCCGGAAGTGGAGACTGTCCAGACACTCCAGGCAGAAGGTGTGCGAGCACCCCAATAATTTGGGTTTGTGGCGGTCCGCGTCGAAGTAGTTGTAGCATATTTTGCACTCGTATTCCTCGCTGGGAAACGAGACGCTCACTTCATGCGGAGCGCTTTCACAGTCGCTTCCTGTGTTTACCGCGTCTGCCATGATCCGCCTAACAACTTTATTTGATTACCATTGCCCCAAGATCCAGTTTCACAGCTGGCATCCCATCATTCGGATTAGTTTGCTGATTAAATTCCCTGGACATCGTGTAGATGAGTGCCGCTGGAGGAGGTAGTGCCGGTGATTTTAGCTCAGGAGGTTGAAAATGTCTCTCTCTCTAGGTCGGTCGGACGTGCCTCAGCTGCACCGCCCGGCGTTAAGTCAGTCCTCAGTAACCATCGTTCCTCCAGCCGGTTGCTGGCACCACTATACTGCTTTGTAACTCGAGCACAACCCCAACACAAACCCAGATTAGTCTTAATCACGATCAGATTACCAAAGTTAAACCGTGCGCGCTCACGTTCTGCCACAATAATCCAGTCGATAGAAGTCTGCCTCTGCAGCCACTTCATATGCCACAAGTGTGGTTCATGTGTATAAAATGATTAACATGCCTATTTTAATCAGTAAATAGTTTTATTCATTGCCTATACAGTGACAAAGAAAATAGTGTTTTCCCCTTCTGGTTTTCAGCACCACGGGCTGTGGACAGCGCCAAACAGTCCAATCAGCAAAATGACACCTTCAGCTTTCCTCGTCCAGCTCAGTGCCGGTTCTGACCTGCTGGGGACAAAGATGTCTGTTTTACTGTAAGAGCAAGGACCACAGTGGAAATCAGTGTTCTCTTGTTATCAGTTATCCTTGATTATTTTGAGACATGTGCGCTGCAATTTACCAGTGAAGAAGCAGACTGGCTGTAGATGCCACAAAAAAGCTGTCAGATTTGCATTTTACCTCTCCATGCATGTGTTACTATTTCTAGCTTTAAGTTTGTACATAATTTCAAAATTCCCCCAAAATCTCATGGCAATCACATTGCTTGACAAATAAAATGTGACCATATTTCACTCATTATATCACTTTGTAATGAACTGTCAGTGGAGCAGCTCTTACATCCCAAGTGAGTAAAGTTAATGTCTGCTTCTCGCTGACTCCTGAGGATACTTTCTCTGTTGAAGGCCCTAAAACTGAAAGTGGCCCTACTAATCTTAGCATCTTCGTTTTTATTGAGGACACAAAGAAAATTTACGATAAATAAATACATAAACAAATACATAAGTTCTAAATAAAATACACTGATTCGATTACATGATTTTCCCTTCAAAAATAGCAATAAATAAATAAATAAATGAAACAGTCTCATTGAGCTTACATGTGCCCTCTTGTGGCTGAACATATGAATGATTTGATGAATGTGTGTCTACGTAGCTTGGTTGGTGGTGGTTCTCTCTCTCTCTTTCTTTCTCTCTCTCTCGCTCTCTCTCGCTGCGTGCGTGTGTATATGTGTGTGTGTCAGTGGGATTCTTCAATAGGGCAATCAGCATGAAAGACGTTTTTATACACACTTTATCATACAAGGATCGTATTTTTCATTGTTTCAACATGCTAAACATTTGGTACAATACACTGGGATGGAGGTTTGCTAAAAAGTTTAGATAGTACACCTCTGCAAAGTCCATAGAATAATGAATGGATGTTATTTATTTATTTAGGCCTATTTATTTACTTACCAATTCAAATTGTTCAATTTAAGTAAAACAAAAAAACAAACTACAAAAAAATCGATATTTATTAAGAAAAAAGTCAACATATTCAAAACAATAAAAATAAAAATGGGCTCATCTAATTTGTGAGCTCGTTCTGTTCACTAACATCAACTTAACAAAAGTTCAAAAACTCTTATATGAAAACGATTAAAAGCCGAACAAATATTTCCAGACTTTCATGGAACAACTGAAACTTATTATGAATCCAAATCAAATGCTGCACCAGTGCTCATAAAATCTGTATGTGACTAATTGAAAACAGATTAACTTGTTGAAATGGTTGCATTTAGAAATGCTGTCATTTTAATGCCAAGTCTGCATGGAGACTCACTGTGTCATGCATATTTTGGTCAAAACAGGCTGACATGATGCTTGATAAAGTTTAGGGGATCCAGACAGATATTTCCACATTATCCCTCACGCAATATTCTTGATTCTGGAGTCTTTCACAGATCCCAAAAATATTGTGTTGGATTATATCTGAAAGCATCCACTTCCTGTGGTGATGTAGGAAATCCACTTCAAGAACTGTGAAGGTACAATACAAGATAACATATCGTGGAGATGAAATGGGTTGATGCACAACAAAGACCCTTTCTCTCCCTTTCTCCTCCTCCTCCTCCTACCACACACACACACACACACACACACACACACGTGTATATA
>OMLB01016865.1:0-15269 GCA_900302555.1 Myripristis jacobus
CAGATTAAAAGCCTGTTCTGTAACGTGTAACACTGACACACATTTGATCTGCTTCTACATCTCTTAACATGAGCTGTCTGTGTATCACACACACACACACACACACACACACACACACACACACACACACACACACACACACACACACACAGTCTTACTTACTCACATTACTTATAAGCACTTTTTCACCAACCAATAGAAAAAAAATATAAGAGAACAAGCATTTATGTGAATAAAGTTGATTCTGAATCTTAAACATAGCACTGTATGTCAGTGTAATGGTGTAATGGTCTATCCAAGACAGACTGTACACACACACACACACACACACACACAGGCACGCACTTGCACCATTGTGAATGGCAGATATTGCCTGTGGCGAGATGTTCTTGATGGGGAGAGACATCAGCATGAATGAGTCTGAGAATCAATGGCTGGTTTCCCCAGACGCTCTGCAGGGCTTGCACTCTGTGTGCGTGCTGCAAGCCTCATTGCTGGGTACTGAGGATGCCTTTCACATGAAAGTATAAATCTACAGGCAGAATCTTTGGCGAGCCACATCTGAAGGGTTTACTGTCACAAAACAATACCACACACTCAGGCAAGGGCGCATAAGGAGAGCATTAAAACCTGTATTCAAAAACCAGTGAATGAGTGAATCAAGAGAGAGTTGAAAAAGTCTGAATGCCGGTCAGACAGATGGAGGTTGGCAGACGCAACCGCAGGAGGTCCTGTTGCCCAAACATGACTGTGCCCGAGAGCCAAGTGACAGAGCCATGGAGCAGATGATGGAGTCTTGGCTATGTGCGTCTATTTACTGTTTCCATCCTCGCAACACATGGACCACCGCCACTTCCTGTCACAGCAGCCTTGAAGGAAGCAGCACTGACAGAGTTTTGGTCCTTGGTCTTTTTCTTTCTTCCTTTTACTCTAACAAACAAAGCTGGACAGATGCACGAACTAACACTTATCTGCGTGTCCCTGAAATGACATAATCTAGCTTCCATAACTTTGAGCCCCCACACACACTCACTCACAAACACACACACACACACACACATGGCCTCACACATACACGCACTCACACTCACATCAATCTGTGACAGGTTTCGTCACTCACCCTGGCTGTTGGGTCCCCCCTCTCCCTCCTCGCAGTCAGTCACGCTGTTTAACATCTTCTCTCCTCCTCAGGCTGTTGAGAGTAAGACAACTCTGGAGCTCTCTGTGCTCTGCAGCCACGGCAGAAACACCACTGCCACCACCACCGCTGGGATGCGCTTTATTTCTGCGTCTCCCTGTCTCCTTTCTCAGCTCAAAAATCAGTGGAGAGAGGACAGAGTCTCTGCCTTGTCAGATTTGTTTTTCCTCTCTCTCCTACTTGTCGTATTCTCTCTGGCGTGTTGCGTGATTCCCTTTTTCTCTCTCTCTGTCTCTCTTCAGGAGGAGGACAGAGAGAGTGAGAGAGGCTGCAGGGTAGAGTTGATGATGGTGCACCTCTGAGCACGGTGTCACACACTCACTCGCTCACATGCACGGTCCCCGTCTCTGTGCGCTACTCGGCCCCCAGTCAGTTTAAGCCTGATGACTACATTCATCATGCATTCAGAAGGTATTATCTCTCTCTTCCTCCCACCCTCCTGCTCTCTCTCTCTCTCTCTCTCTCTCTCTCTCTCTCTCCCTCTCTCGCACGCACACTCATCATCATCCACCATCTCATCATGAGAAAGGGATGGATGGAGAGGGATTGAGAGACAGAGTGGACGCACGTCAAATGACAAAGTGCTGCCTTCTGAGATTAAGCATCTTCTTTGATGTTCTTTTTAGATGGAAGACAAGATTCCATTTCATTACTGCTTATTCATCCGTCTTTTGTTATTTTTCCCCTCCTGCTCCTCTCTTTTATATTTTCCTGCATGGTTATGGCCCATTATCCGCAGAAGGGCTGCAGGCTGCACTTGTATAACTCTCTGTGAACTTACTGGGCAGAGATGCAGGCCTCTCACAGTTACTGCACAGTGGTGTGGCAAATGTGAGGTGAAGGGCAAACCAGGGGCCTTGGAACATGATTTTGGATGGATGTTTCTTGTTCCTGATTTTTTACTTTTTAAGTTTGTCTCTCTTTCTTTTTCAAATCTTGATTTCTGTCACTATGAGGAGAAAGTTATGGCACCATTTTTATAAATAACACTAAAAGGCAACTCCTTAAAATGCACTTAAAATACTTATAAGCAGGGGGACTTACAGAAGGCTGCAGTGTCCTGTCCTGTAAACATTTCATCTGTAAATTTCATACATTTTGAGTTGAAAAAATAGTATGGCTACTTTGTAGAACAACTTAAGACAATTTCAGAGGTCTCTTCTTAAACCGTTTTACACAGACACAAACCTTCTGATGGTGTGATTTCTATCAGTAAATTTCACATATTTATGGAGAGTCTTAAAAAAGGACACTGAGCTCCAGTGAAAAGGTAACATTACATATCTAAGGCGAAGAGAGGCTTGAGGAAAAAAAGCATTAGACAGCAGGATGGGAAGAAAAAAGTAAACTGACAGTTTGGTGTGAACGGAAAGGCAAAGTATTATGTGAGCAAAAAGAGATGGAGGGACAAAATGAGAAAGCTGGATGGATGAGAGAAACGGCAGAAACGAGAGGAGAGCAAGAGGAGAGCGAGCTCACAGACAAAAGAGAAACGAGATGGAAAGTAGTGCAGCTGTTGGAGAGCAAGAAGAGACATCTTGTGTGGTGTGTGCATCCATAGCACTGGACTATAGAAAGCACTAATCCATGGCCTCTCCTCAGTGATGAATATAGCATGGCCAAAAAGAGAGAGAGAGAGAGAAAAAAAAAACACACAACTGTCGTTTAATGGATGATGGGATGGGGAGCTTTTCAAAACATTAGTATTTTATGCTTGTTATATTTGTCATTATGCCGCAGTGAACTGTGTGCCCGTCTCTGGTGAGATGATCTCTCAGTTTTGGCAGATGTTCAGAAGGACTTTATCCTCACAAACTGAAACCAGCGACAGTTTCCACTCCCTAGTGTTCACTTCCAAACATATTGAGTCCCTGAGCCTCTTTTACAGCCAGATGAACCTGCACTGTGCCATACCATGGACAGAGAGATATAAATCTGATACAATATTCAAAATAAATCTTAATCCAAACTGCAATATGCTACAATAGAGTTGATAGATTGATTGTAAAAAAAAACAAAAAAACAAACAAACCCTTTAATTTAAAGAGTAAAAGCTTTGGGCAGAGAAACAACAATCACTTAATGGGCATAATTAATATATATCCAGCTGGATTCAAGGAGAAAGATATTGTTATATATTTGTAGAGAGGGACTGTAGTGAAGTAAAATAAAGTAAACTGAAGTAAAATGGAAGAGGGAATAGGGTTATATAGCAGGTCACAAGAGGGATGGAGGCTAAAAATAACAACGATTGTGCATTTTAAAGATTAACAAAATATATTGGCCCATTGAAGTGAACATTGTATACATTAAAAAAGCGATTAGGGTAGATTACATAGTGGACACAAAAATTTGAAGGTGCTGTAGGTGGATAATTACAGGGAATTGGACAAGTCAGGACCACAAACTACTAAACTTTTCTCCAATGAAAACACACTTAAAACATCCACTATTTCTCAGTAGTTCTATGTTTATTGTTAAGTTGTTTGATCCTCCAACCTTAAACGTATTGCACCTTGGTGGAGATTTGAACCTTGGGGATATTGTCATTGCTGCTGATGAGCACATGATGAATATTGAACTTAAATCACCCAGAGGGACTTGCAAACCATTTGGTTTCAAATAATTTGTCATGAAATGTCCCAGATGGGCCTGTGCTCCCTGATCACATGTGAGAGATCGACCCTCAGCCTTATTACTTGACTCCTGTGTGATGCCTGAGTATCCAAGGAGGTTGGGTTTGAGGAGCTTAATGATTGTAAAGAAATATATTCCCTCTAAAATAATTTGAAACAGTTTATTTTTTTAGGACAGGCACCAGAATGTGGACCATGTTCCTCTGTGCTTTTCCGTAAGTGAAGAAAACGACTCGTTCTCGACCGCTCTCCTCAAGCTATCCTATTCTATATCACAGAACCATGAAATGAGCAAACTGATCTTGTAAACTTCTGCAAATCAAGATGGATTCACACACTAGGGGACACACACGGCACAACTAATCTCGGCTGTATTTCCACTGCTCGCTGCTGGATCAGCCTTATAGTCACAAGCCCAGTGGAGCTGCAGTGCAAAGTGCTGCTCAGCACGGGATGAAGAGAACAAAATCTCACCTCCATGATGAAAAACAACCAAATCTGTGTAAACTTCTCAGTGATCAGGAATGAACTGTACCATTTACATAAAATTGTTTGCAGTTTGGGTGTTATTACATGCAAATACTAGAATCAGCATATACCTTACAACCATTTAATGATGATTTATTGATTTGATATATATTATCTTATCCAGCATCTGTTAGGCCAGTTCATCACTTCATGGTGGACTGGTGGTTGTCTTCATGCTATTTCAGTTGATGCAATAATGGATTCAAAATAGACAAAAACAGACAATCAAAAAAAAGGTTCTATTAAGCAATTCCAAATATGCATAAATGTTTCTCATATGTCTTCTGTCCTCCCTATGACTATTAGCTAGCAAAACAAATAAGTTAGTATTCATCAATACTTTAGTATTCATCTTGAAAATGTATTGACAACATTCATCAGGGTTCATGACCTGGATGACTGAGAATCTTCACAGTCTTCAAGAATCCACAAACATGTCCGGTTGCCCTCAATTCAACTCTCCTTAGATAATCATGACCGGGTAACTGGCCGTGTTTTGTAGCCGGCGTTGTTTCAGAGCTGCTAAGCCTGAAATAATTAAAGCAACATCAGAGCTGTGGCCCATCCAAAGGAAGGGGAGAATATTATACTGCATTGAAATCATCCACAGGGTCTTCCACAACATGGTTAAGACTGTGTGTGGATGCATCGTGATTGTGTGAGGCTACAGTGTCTCTTCAAGTGAGCAGCTAATAAATAGTGAACCATGCTAAAAATGTTTAACAGTTTTGCATGTAACTAAAGGCCCAAACCGGGATGTGGGTGTGGCCTAACAGTCTCACTTGCTCTGCCAGTGAGAGTGTGTTGATGGCTGGGTTTTGATTGGCAGAGAGCCTGAGAGCCATCTTCATCTGGGCCAAGCGGCTTTAGTTCTTAACCCACGGGTGCCTCCCTTCCTCCCAGCCTGTCTGCCTACCTGCTGCTGCTGCTGCTGCACATGTGGCTCGGGATACAACTGTTCGCACAGTCATACACACCCACACACGCGCACACAGCCACACATGCAAGCACTCAAACATGCAAGCAAGTTACCTACATACTACAAAGCCATGTACATGCAAAAAAAAACAACAACATCCATGTACACAGACACAAACACCACAGAACACCAGAATGAACTTCCCAGGCCTAATCCCTCAGATTAAGGCCATGGAGCGCTGGGCTGAAATCCACTTTTTCGTTTTCCTGATGATCAGGCAGAAGGCTTGTTCTACTGCTCTTAACTGGACTTTTTGATTCTGCTCCACTGGCAGCTGAGCACTAAGCTGACATCTAACCCTCCTCACACCTATCCAACTGAGAGACATTTCCGCCAGCTGTTGACACCAGGAACTAAAAATTGACCAGCTTTAAAGCAAAGATTGATCACTGCTCTTAGCTCAGACTAGATAGGCAATCAGTTAGCCTGAAGTAGGTTATACACACATTGCACCATGTGGCCTCGGTTTAAAAATGACAGGTATTTCTAATCATCTGTCATATCTTCTGTTTTTTTGGGGGGGTTTTTTGTATGGATGGATGTTTTCCCCCATACACTAACCTCAATGTGTCCTCCTCTTTGCTTGACTTCCTCTGGATGCCAGACAAAAAAACATTTCTATTAATATATGAGAAATCTTTTACAAAGATGATGGAATGACAGATCTTGTCCATCATTGTACTTGGTTGTACCATCAGCCACCTACTTCAACTTTTCCTCTACCAGTGGCCAGGGTGCAACACACACAGAGAGTGCTGCAGATCTTCAGGTTGACAGCGTGCAACAGTGGTGGCTTTGGCATAATTGGCAGCGCTGTCCCGGGAGGTTTAAGATTTACGACTGATCCAGGGCTCGCGGAGCAGTCAGGAGGAGAGATGGCACCGTCCTGAATTTGTCCCTTGGGCTCCTCAAGGGCGTCCAAAGGCAGAAGTGATCTGTGGTCCTGCCCTCCAAACCATCTGTCTGTCATCTCAAGCATTTCCATACACAACAGGGGGAGACATATGTGCTGCTCCCCCAGCACAAACCCACCAACAAGCACACAGCACCAGCCAAAACTGGTCACTTTGAATCAAGTGTAGAGTGTATCATGAGAGACACAGAGCAGCAGAGGCACTGTTGCCACTTGCAGAGCAGGAGGATTCGACCCTAAACGTCTTTTTAGCAAGCTGTGTTGCCCTCAGCCAAACATCCATGCAATCTTATTTTATTCTTTGTTTGATGTAAGATATTGCTGTGTTAATCAATCCATTCAATTTTCTTGTTATACCGTATATTTTTCTTGGTTTGTGTTATATTACAAAATAATTTCATAAGATGAGGAATTCACACAAGCTTGATGTGCATGAAATCACTCTGATTGTTTCTATTAAATTACGTCTAACAACTGAGATGATTCACTTTTGTATCATTCTTGAACATTCACCCCCCAAAAATACTGAACAAGGAGTCCCTGTAGATAAACAGACCCTCCTATCACATCTCTAAAATAGACAGAAGGCAGCATCCGACTGCTGTAGCCTCACACCACTTTGTCCGTGAGAATCATTTGAGTACAAAATATATGCCTGACATTTTTTCAATAACATCTATTTCTGATCTGTTCAATGAAAACATATCATCCATAGTGAACAGCAATATGAAGAAGGGGTCTCTGGATGAAATTCAGATGGTTATATCTTCAGTACTGCTTCATTTCTGCAGGAAGGAGGTCATCTTTTGTGATAGCCTCTCTCTGCTCCCCAGCTTTTCTCTGTACTTCATTACTTTTGAGCATTTCACCCTCTATTATAAATGATTTTGATATTAAAACTGCTCTCATATGGTCCTAGAGAGAATTTTCATGTGGAGTTTAGAAATGTGCCCTCCAACAATCAGTCAAAATCCAGTTAAACAGAAGGCTGGACAAAGTATAGGGTGGATGGCGCAGTAGGTTGAGCATCATGGGCAAGCATATGTGTGTAAGTAAGATATCAGAAGGATAATAATAACATGTTTAAACTGTGAACTGTGAAACCGTCTGCTTTACAGAGAAGTAATGAGCCGCGGCTGATCTAATGAGACAGAGAGAGAGGAATGAGGCTTTTAACATAACAGCAAATATCTTAGAGAAGGCACAGACTGATTGGACCATAAGGACACCGCAATTAAGAGGACATGGGGGGAAAAAAACGCAATGAACGCTCACATTCATAGCTTAAATTTAAAATGAAAACATGCATTCACTCTCCAAATCCAGTTCATTGTATTAGAAAATTGCCCACAGAGACAGTCTTTCAGGATATTCACTGGGAGACATGGATGTCCTCTTAAATCTAATTCTGGTCTAAAGAGCTCAGCAATACTGAATACGATGGATACTGACATTTAGTGACATTAAAGATAAATCAAGTGTCAAGATAGAGAATACGTTTATGTGTATTCTGCTAAATTAGCATCAGTCCTGATTGGTGTGCCCTGCTCCCGTGAAGTTGATGAATTATGCAACAGGGAATGACCGTTAATCACGCTGACAATTATGTCCCACCTCCTTACAGTCAGCCTGGCTGCATGGGAGGGAGACAAAAATTCTGGGCCATAGCTCGCAGCACAGAGAGATTATAGCTGACAATCAACACAGATCCACTCAGAGCCAAGCCCGATAAAACCTGCCACCGATTCCTGGCCATGGTAAGAGCATTTGTTGATCTGCAGCCAAATACATGACCTGTCACATGGGACAGCTCGCTTGCAGTTTTAAATTTGTTTTTCCTCTTCTTCTTTTTTTTTTTTGCACAAAGCCTCTGTTGCTAGGTTTTTAGCTTTGTTGTCCGCTGAATGACCTCACTTTTATCTTCACCATGGCAGGTCAGTGAAACTCGGCCTGTGATGAGTCTATAATGTCAGGGGTCACTGTATTGAATGGTATGGATTTCACATAGAAGTAAAAAAAAAAGAAAAAAAAAAAAGAAAGGTGTTGCAAAATTCATTTACCAGCACATTAGTGAGGCTTGTGTGTATTCAAAGGCAAAGCAGCGCAGCCTATAGAAAGCATACATGCGACAAAGGTTGAGATACTGATTAAAATGCAATTATAGAGAATAAGAAGGTAAACTAAGACTCACTTTCAATTGTATTATTTGTGTATAAATTAACTGATTTCCATTTGAAGGGCATTAAGATTCCCACAAAGGGCATAAGCTATCCTCTTTTGTCACCATCAGAATAAAGTGGTTTGGCTGAAAATATTTATTCTATTCCAGACCTGTGAAACACACCTCTACCTTAAAACAAGCTGACAGGTCAGTCTTGATATCAGGCAATTTTAGTTCAGTAGTGCCACCATAACTGCGGCTCTCCGAGGCATGGTATCATGGCATCACGCATCACATGCAGCTACTATTGGCCTAAAATACATTTACAGGGATGCATTTCTGAGATACAGTATAGACACGCACACGCACACCAACATAAATCACAAAATAAATGAGTTTTTTTTGTTTTTGTTTTAAACAGTTAACAGTGAAAAGTGTTCAAGGCACAAAACACAGGACACAGAACATGAATGGTCAGTGAAGTGTGTGCACATGTGTTGTGCTGTGTCTGTAGCCTAAATTACTGAAAGAATCGTGGACATCTGAATGTGTGTGTCAGCTGACTCTGATGTTAGTGACGAGGTTAGTGCAACATCAGCCAAGACTGCGCTTCTTATTTAGGTTCCTCCAGTCAACATCTGCAAAGTAGCAAACCTAGCTGGTGTATGCTCACAGGGGACATTCACACCCATCCAGTAGCGGAGCAAGTCATGGCTGGGTTAGGGTGCAAGCCACATGATCGGCCCCCCAACTGCTGCCCTCCTGCCCTGAAAAACAAAAACAAAAACACAGTCCTGTGCGCAGCAGTGGACACGCCAGAAAAACACACTATAGCCTACTGTTTCCTTACTGTGCTTGGCTACATAATAAATTAAAGATTTAAGTTACATTTCAATTCAGTTTTATTGTAAGTTACATGCCCGCAAATGTGGGGCTCACAAGCATTAACTACATTTTTCACACAAATTCAAAGCATTTTGTGTTCAGCACCACGGAGAGCGACAATGACAGTAGCTAACAAATCCATTTACAATGATGTGATTATGATTACAACAAGTACAAACTCAACTCCACATAGGGTAGTAGGTCCACTCACCACTATCAGAAAGGGACTCAGCACGCCTTGCGCTCTGCAAATTCATGTACTATGCGTTGTATGTCCAGTTTCCTCGCCTGATCACTTTCAATTGACAACATAGCAAGTCCACTGAGTCTCTCCTGTCCCACTGTGCTTCTCAAGTAGTTTTTAATCAGCTTCAGTTTAGAGAATGAGCGCTTGGAGGTTGCGACAGTGACAGGAAGAGGAAGAAATGATAGAAAGGCTGTGCAAACCTCACTGAATGTAGAAGTTAGTGCTGGGTGATTTACAATCAGCATTTACAATCAGTTTTGTCAATTTATTACAACAGCCAACCTACAGGTCTTGAATGCATCACGTCCGTGGTGCGCTGTGATTATATAGGTCAATTAATTTCTGTGCGCAACTTGGTCGCAACAGAGCATAAAGTTGGCTTAATCCCTTTATGACTTGGGTAGCACATGTACGGGCTACTCATGCAGGCTTAGGGGCTTTCATATAGTGTGTGGTTTGGGCCACGCTCTGCGCTGGGTATGGTGCAGACGGCGCAGAGCAGCAGCCGGCAGAGTATGACTATACTGCATTGTCTTTGGAAGAGTAGTGCATATCTCATGATGTTGATCATCTAGATTTCTAAATACATACACCTCCTATCCAGTATTGGTCTTTGATTGTAGAAAAATCTCGCCTATTGTGGAAAGCAAAAAACCTTATATATTTCTGCCAGTTTTTACACACACCTGGTTTTCCCAAATTGTTGGATATCTTAGGCTTTTCTAATGAGACCCTGGTAGGACTGTAGTCTGGTGTCCCACAGCTCTGCACACACAGAGACAGCCACAATGATGCTTTCCTCCATTGTTGTTTTGCCAGATTTTTTTCTTGCAGCACCCAAATCAAAAAATTTTCAACTTGGGCGCAGCGTTGCACTGCAGTCAGCTCGGTGCAGACCGGTGCGCCCTTGCCCCCGCAATCACATACACAATGAATGCCTGTGCTGGCTGCCTGTGCTGCGCTGAGGTGTGCGCTAAATTTGTGAAAGCCCCAGTGATGAATTATCATCATGATGCTTTAATTAATGGGCCCGCCCGCTGCCTGCTGCTCGACATGCCAAGAGGCGGGGCCTGTAAAGTGTGTTTAAATTCTAAATAAAATAACAGTTGGTGACGCGTCCCAGGGGCCAGGGGCCCGGGTGTGGCCACCTACCCAGCCCCCCCGCCTCTGCACCCATCCTGTTTGGTGCAGTTCAATCAAACCATGGTGTGTGAACTGGGATAGTTCAGTTCGTTTGGAGAGGTAAGAACATGCATTCAGAGGAGAGAGAGACAGATCGAGGCTATTCACTGTAAAAACATAGACAAAGAAAACAAATAAAAGCATGATTCATGTATTCTGACCAGTTAAATATTTTCAGGGGAATGCAATGATTGCAATGGATGCAGTGATTTCTCACCACTAGAGGGCGTTGAAAGCACAAACTCCTGCTTCTGGGTTCACAAAACATTAAGTTAAGGTGGAAAAAAATACATTTTGGGATGGACACGAAGGATGCATTTCACTCTCAAAAGACTCTTTTTGAGTTATTTGGATTGTTTTGTCACAGGCCTCCAATGCAAAAATATGATGAAGCAGCAGACTTTCACCAACAAGGTAAACAACTGCTTTGAATTCACTTTTTTTTTTTTTTGTGGACACATTTATCTGCAGAATGTGCATTTCAGCAATGCTTTGAATGAAGTGGTGAGAGGGATAGTGTTGGTTTTATACAGAAGTTCATCTGGAGAGGTGAGAACATACATAACATACAGAGGAGAGAGACAGATCGAGGCCATACACTGTAAAAACATCAACAAAGAAAACAAATAAAAGCATGATTAATGTATTCTGACCAGTTAAATATTTTCAGGGGAATGGAATGATGATTTATCTGATTGCACTATACGAGCTCTACACCTACCAGAGACCTGGTAGGTGTAGAGCTCCACTGGTGCGTGTGGGAGAGCACTAGATGGACATCATTCATGCTGCATCGCTACCTGGGGATCTGCGTTTCTACAGTGTTCTTTCCCGTTGCTTGGCCTCTCTGCCCTGCTCATGACCTCATGTATTCAGGACTCTGTTTTTATGTTTTGGCCTGAACTAATCTGGATTTAAAATACAAGTAATAGTGCTTTAAAAAAAAGAGGGAGGATTATTCTTCCAAGTAAGAAAAAAGATTTAAATTTGGTTTGAAGCCACATCAAGTGATTCCTGACCACTAGAGGGCGTTGAAAGCACAAACTCCTGCTACTGGGTTCACAAAACATAAAGTTAAGGTGAAAAAAAAAATACATTTTGGAATGGAAATGAAGGATGCATTTCACTCTCAAAAGACTCTTATTGAGTTATTTGGATTGTTTTGTCACAGGCCACCAATTCAAAAATATGATGTAGCAGCAAACTTTCAGCAACAAGGTAAACAACTGCTTTGAATTCACTTTTTGTTTGTTTGTTTGTTTGTTTGTTTTAAAATGTGGACACATTTATCTGCAGGATGTACGTTTCAGCAGTGCCTTGAATGAAGTAGTGAGAGGGTTAGTGTTGGTTTGCTGGTTTTATACAGGAGGCTGAAGAGTGGGTGGATCTACACTCTGGGCCAAAATTTGACAACAAAGAGTGAAAAAAGGTGAGCAAAATAGGCTTAGCAACATGTTATTGGTATAAATAATTAGGGGGGCCGTCGTCTCTGTAACGCTCTGGTTAGCTTCAGGATCGTTAATAAGTTCTGAAACCACTTAGTACATGATTAATACAAGAATTTCTCACGAAAGCAGTGTTTTTTTTTGCTGCGCATAAAGTTTAAGTGTACCATTTGTGATGGTGTTAATTTTCTTATTACTCTTCTTCCAAGTTCCCTGTGTCCTGTAGAGTGAAGGTTGGATTGGAACAAACGTTGCAAACAACTGCAGGCAAGCCAAGAGAAGGAAACATTTAGACAATTATAGTGTGTATCCTAAATGAGTTCGTAGTTTACACATTTTTCCTCATCTTGATCTCTGTCCTCATATACTTGTCTTCATGCACCTACGACTCTACCACATCAATCCCAGGAGAACACGATCAGCCCACAAAAATGACTCTGATCTGATCTGCTTTCATCAGAAATGTCTGATTTTTTTTTTCTATAATCAAAGTGGTTAAGCAGTTTTGGCCAGGAGAAAAATGTCAAATGGTGTAATCCTTTTTAGCAGTGCAATCCTCTCAGCGTGATGACGTCATCTGTCCAGTGGATCAGTGACTTGCAGCGGCATCTCGATCTCCTGAGCTCGCTCCATGTCCCCTTAAACGTAGACGACGGTTTGGAGGAACCGACATGCAAGACAGACGCTTTAAAGATCACTGTAATGTAAGGAGGTGAATTTGATCCCAATTTCACACCTCACATTATATCGAAGTGAGAGTGCAATATAGGTTAAAGACCACAGTGCAGTATTTTTAGTGCAATAGGCAACAGTGAGGCAGCCATTATCCTGCTACCCCATTTCCACAGTTGTTTCACATCTAAAATATCCCTGAGACCTATGTGCTGAGCACTGTGTGTCTGTAAATAAATACAGACATGTTGAAAATAAACAGGGTCTGAGAAAAAATGATCAAGGCCAATAATCAACGATGTACACAGCAGTTTGTTAGAACCCAGCATATCTAGAACAAGGCTAGAATTCAAAAGCAACAAGCATTTGCAGGCCCCCCATCCCATCTAATCATTGATTATTTATCGCTGGACTCATGTAAAAAAATTAAAAGGTTACCTTAAAACAGATTAATGACCATTCACCATTAATAATTAATAATTAATTATCGTCTAAATTAGTGATAGATGCAATGGTGCAATGCAACACAGGTTTATTTTGCACTTATGGATATATTTTCTGAGTGGTAGTGAATTTCTTGATCATGTTTTTATTGTTTTATTATGTTTTTATTGTTGCCTAGAGGCCATTGAAAGCCACCACAGCATCTCTTCCTTAGTCGATGCTTACATAAAAAAAAAAAAAAATCAGAAAAAAACTGTGACTCATATAAAGTTCACATTTTTTGTTTGTGTAACTTGTAGGTCCTTAAAGGTTTACAGCCTGGTTTTTGTAAATTGTGGCTATTTGTCCATGTTGTCACCACTAAGGGACTCCATTAGAAAAAGTCAGCCAATAAGTCAGTAAGTCAGTTAGTGACACACTAGTTTCTACAGCCTTCTCCTTTAGTGGGTGTCTGCCTATCAATCAATCAATCAATCAGTCAATCAATCAGTGAGTAAATCAATAATAGCAGTTGCTGTTGGTGGTGACACACACGAAAAAAGCATTCATTTCCAAAAACTTTGTCTGGTTTTGTCGTCCTCATCATCCTCCAGGCTGTTGGACAGGCAGCCATCCGTGACGATCTCACTGATCCTGATGTTGTACAAAGGAGGGATGGCCGCTCACGCTGGTTATACAATCTGCAAGTCTGTGTTATCTGAGCTGAAACTGATGCCTGCAGAAGCATTAAGTTACCTTAAAAATGAAAAGGAAAAACAAAAAAGACATGACATGTTTTAGTAAATCCAGTGTACATGTGTGTGAAATATTGTTTTGTTTGTGCTTAAAAAACAGATGCCAGTATTTTTCTCATTAGTTTATGATGTTGAGTATCAGCATTATTTACACAGCAGGGGATTTGGTAAGTTCAGAGTTTAATTTGACTTTAGTGAAAGCGGCAGGCGTCGAAAAGTAGCTTCAACCGAAGTTCGAGGTCTGTGTGCATGAAAAGGAAAACAGGGTTCACAGAGAAGGTGAAATGGAGATAATCTGTAACAACAGAATGACACAACATCATTTACTGAAGGGGAGGCAGATGCCAAAGACAGATTTCAGAAATGTTTAAAAACATCTTTCCTAATGACAGGCTTACAGCTTACAGCCTTATGTAACATCTTCACTGCACAATAATCACATTTTTCACGTTTTTGTGTGATGTCACCGCCACTATACTGCATCAACAATGGGACAAAACAATATGGTACAAGAAAAATCATACTGTGATTCATTTTACAGGTATTGTGATTGCGATATGAATCATGATTTTTGAATCATGAGGAATGATCATTTTTGCAGCTTTTCATTTTCACATTAAAACAACAATGATGTGATTTTCGCTGGGCTCTACACTCAGGCTGGGTGATATGGACAGAATTAAATACCAGGATATCTTTCAGTAAACACCTCGATATTGATATTGTGACGATATTGCAGACTGGATGGCTGTTGGTGCTTTCATAAGATATTTACAAGCAAATTATTTTTGCTAAATAATCATCAGGAATGTGGACATGATGACCAAACAGGTAGAGACAAATAGTAAGACATCACATATGCCATATCACAATATTGCAATATCTGAAATCCCAGATGATATGATTTCATATCACAAAATCAGTAAGATGTTGATTTATCGCCCAGTCCTAGTCTGCACCAAACAAATATGTTTTCTCATGTCTGGATAATATGATTTGTAGGCCAGGGTGTCTCTGTATCACTACAATACCTCATTTATAAGTGTGGTTATCTCACATTTCACATTCATCAAAAATATTGCAGCTCCTCTGATTTTAATGTTGCACTTATTGCAATTTCGATAACATTTCGATTAACTGTTCGGCTCTGATCACCGCAGTCAAACCTAGATCCCGTCCCTGTGCGGCTGTGAGGAGGAACAGGGGCCGAGCTGCAGGCGGAGCCGGGCCGAGCCCTGAACCCCG
>OMLB01016865.1:15589-41777 GCA_900302555.1 Myripristis jacobus
TCTTTTCGATCAGACACATACCTTCGCTGTGAACTCCCACCGAGCCCTCATTTGCCCTTCGCATCCTTCACACATTAAAATGACGGAAATTCGCAATCCATTTGTAATTATCTTGTTTGCGGTGCAATGTGGAACGTCATTAGACGCAAATGAGGTCAAAGGGCAGAACTTTTATTGTGATGAAAACACCGGTTGGGCCCGTGATTAACTTTACTTAAGTTAATATTTTCCTTTCATCCAGACACTCTGGGCTAGCTCACTGTGTGGTGAGAGAGGGAAATCTGTTGACAAGATGTCCTTAAGCTGGATACATCATAACATGAGTGCAGGAAACTGGCTTCAGTGCTTGTGGTTTCATGTTTTAAGAGGCTACAGTCACTGAGAATGCCCTCAGAGTGCCATCTGTTGGCGAGGTTTACTCAATGCTGTAAATTTCTCAGTCAAATTTACACTGAGGGCTCTATTTTCACAGCTGCAGTGAACCCAATAAAACCACTCTGGCATAGCGACTGGGGAAAATACATTGCCAGTATCCCCTTTTTAAGAAGAGTCCTCATTTTTACTGGCGTAATATGCTGATGACATGATTTGGAGCACAATAATTCACACACTAACAGTGCAGTTAAAACAAACTTTATAGGGCAGTAAGAGGTGATCCTTCATTTTGTTGATCACTTGTAATTTGCTTTCCTTTAATGAACAGATTGCATTCATTTACTCATAACTACATTTAATGGTGTCTAATGGTGCCACAATTACCAAATAGGCAAGTCAGACGAAATAAGTAAACCTCACAAAACCCATGTTCTTCTCCTGTCCCACCAAAATCAGATTTAGTTAAAACAATTACAGCCTTGTTTGTGCCCTGCCCCACCATGCAGCCACAGGCCTCTTTCCAGTGTACTGACACTTGATGAGGTGAGTGAACTACACGGGTAAATCACTAAAGAGGAGTCAAAGGCAAATGCTATGATCTCATGGCAGTCATCACCATTTCTTGGCTTTATTTTTCTTGCCACACCAAGGTCTTTAAATAAAACGCAGTTCCATAAACACATAATTTAATTTTCACCTCTGTCGGTGTTTATTTTACTAATATTGCTGCTAGAATAAAGACGGGTGACAGCTTCCCCTCCACATCAACAGACACAACAGACCTGCTTTGTTGGACATAGCTGTGGTGATTTCCTAAAATCAGTTTCCAGACGCAGATCAGACAGGCAAGAGGGAGGCCTGGAAGCCATTTTCCTCCTCGTAGTTGCAAGAGCAAAGCTCTCTGTTCTTGAAAGTCTTGCTTATAAAAGTATTTTAATTTTTAAGAGAAGTATTTCTCTATACCTAAACTTATGAAAAAGCGAATTCAAAATAAGCACTGACTCAAATATAGCATTATTAAATTATGTGAAACATTAATATGTAAGGATTCAAATTTTTCATGGTCTGCGATTTTAAGGATGTAAAACTAAACTCTGACCACACAATAGTCCTTACTATTTCCCAAGTCTGAAAATATAAAGATGTTTTATTCATTATGTGACACACAGTGGTCTTTATCCTCAGCTGCCAGACCTCCAGGGCCTGACAGTCATAAGAATGTTACCAAGAAAAACTAACATGGTGTTACTAAAACTATAATCAATTTTGGAAGATGTTTGAATATTTGACGTACATTATTTGTTTTTCTACAAATGATTTAGCAAAATAATTTCCTATCACAGTGAACAAGTTGTATTTTTTAAGCAATTTGTGATTTATTGTGTTAATCAATACTTCCACCTCCTTCCAGCCAGTATCACCCATATGATATGAAATATGAAATACATGAAATATGAAAAATTCAAATAGTCACTTCACACTGAACAGAATGGGATCCAAGGCAGAGCAACATCAGATTCAGTTCAGTTCAGTCAGCTTTATTGCATGAATGACAAACAGCTTGCGGCTGTTTTTACACACAGCCGAGAGGTTCTCTGAACTGCAGATGGCATGGTACATTATGTCAACACGTTATTTCTTCTTGCCACCCTTTGGAGCTTTGTCTAGTCCTTGGATGTACTTGCGGGGAATTTTATAATGATCTGAAATTCAAACAAAAGATTTTACAATCAGTATTTGTCTGCAGAAACACTCAAGAAACGGAGATGCGGGGTAGGAAATTTCAAATAATAGTTTCCAAACCTAGTAGCAAATTGCCGACTTGTTGAATCTGGTTGCCTTGAATCTGGACCAGGACTTTGTCCTTGGCTCCGGGCAGCGGCTGCAGCACCGAGCTAGCCTGGACTCTGTGCTGCAGTGCGGTGGACACAGCTGTGGGATCCAAGCCATAAACCTCCAGGTTTTTTATTAGAGTCACCTACATCGAAGGATTTCAAAGAAAGCCACGTTAGTTATCAGTAGACAATAGATCAATAAAAAGACCTAATTTACTGTAATGTAGACTGTTGCCACTTTGCTGTGGTATGCTCATAAACACATTCAGTTCATAAAATGGTAGTCAACACAATTTTACAAAACAGTGTTAGCAAAGCTGAGAATTACAAAACAGTGCTTGTTTCAAAGCTGTGAATGATTATCACCTTCTTGTTGGAGCCTCTAGAAGCCACAGAGATGTCTATGGGCTCAATGTGTCCCTTCTTTATCATGGGTGCTTGGCCAGGGAACACAACTTGGCAACACTCTTGCATTCTTCCAAGAGTCCTGTGAAAATCAGGTGGCAAGGCTTACAAACACGCTGTAGTTGAACAGCCAGTGAGTAGCTCCTTGTCAAACGATGCCCTAAGGACCCTGTTAGACATCATGAGGTGAGTCTGACTGCACGTGCACTGCATGTGAACCTGAAGGCTGGCTCATGGCAGAGAGTGAACAATGTAAAGTTGGAATATGGGCTAAAACTGCTTTTATATCAGACGTGCTATGCAGAGACAAAAACATCTTCCAATTCACAACAATCCAGTGTAAACAGCATAAACCTTTACCGTGTGAGGGGCATTTCGATAAACTAAACCAGCTCACTAAGAACAGAAAATGCAAATGGGAGTCGTCTACCTTGGCTAGATGGAGCTGTGGTGCAGAAATAAAATGTTGCAGGAGTTTGAGTGTTGGCAAATCATTCACGAGTCAGCAAGGGAAAAAAACACATTTGTGCCTGCTGCTATCGGGTTTTTTTTGGGTTTTTTTATTATCCAATTTCCACTCAGGGATCAATAAAATATTTCTGATTCTGATTACTTAACGGTTTATATTCACGGCCTATAAAACACAAGCACCCCCTTGAATGTTCTCCCCTTTTATTGCTTTTATAAATGAAATGATGGTCAATACAATTTGGCTTTTTTGGCAAAAATAAAAAAAAAACAACTGAAAACAGATTTTCACATCGTAATGTCAATTAATTAAAATGTATAATGAAAAATAAAAGATTGCATAAATATTCAAAACAACTCGAGCTCTGTCAGGTTGTCTAGGGACTGGGCGTGAACAGCTCTTTTCAAGTCCAGCCACAAATTCCTGTTTAGACTGAGGTCTGGGCTTAGACTCGGCCACTCCAGAACATTCACATGGTCATCTTTAAACCATTTCTGTGCGGCTTCTGCTGTGTGTTTTGGGTCGTTGACTTGCCGGAAAATAAATCTTCTCCCAAGTTGAAGCTCTCTTGCAGACTGAGTCAGATTGTCCTCCAGGATTTCACAATATTTTGCTGCCTTCAGCTTTTTTTTTTTCTTCCCAGCAGTGGATTTCTCTTTGCCACTCTCCCATGCAGCTTCGACTGGTGAAGAACACGGGCAACACTCGTTGTATGCACAGTCTCTTCAAGCTTTTTCCTCCTTCAGCGTGGTTGTGGTTGTAGTTGTGTTGATGGCCTCCCTCATCAATCTCCTTCTTGCCCGGTCACTCAGTTAGTGAGGACGGACAGCTCTAGGCAGATTTATACAAGTGCCACACTCCTTCCACTTCTTGATAACTGAACTCCAGTGGATGTTCAGTGAGTTGGAAATTTTTTGTAGCCATCCCCTGACTTATAATTTTCAATAATCTTTTCTCTGAGTTGCTTGGAGTGTTCTTTCGTCTTCATCGTGTAATTGTTGCACTCCATTTCACTAACTGTGACTACTACTAGCATTAAACGCTGGACCTCAGTTGAATTAGGTCTGTCACTTCCAAGGGGGTGAATATTTATGCAATCATATATTTTACATTATATGTTTTTAAATAACTGACATTACTTTGTAAAAATCTGTTTTCACTTTGACATTAAAGAGATGTTTTTTTGTAAATTCTTGTCCAAAAAGCCAAATGATATTGACCACAGAGTTGCAACCTGAGAGTGAATATAGCCTTTACCTGCTGAAGAGATCGTCCCACTTGAGAACATTTACTTCCTGATACTCTGATTTCTCCAACAGGCAGTCGCACAGAGTTGGGTTTATCATGACATAACTGGCGGACAAATACAGAAATGTATTAATGAAAACAAGTAGCAGTGTCTGTCAAGTTATCTGTTAATGCTGAAAGAGCATTCTACATTAATCTCACACCAATATCACTAAGTGGAATTGATACAGTATCTGCTTACTTTTTATTTGTTTGATCCACCAGTTCGTTTTTCTTGACATACTCTGTGATAAGACTTCTCACTTCAGCAGGCTGGAGTATTGTTCCTTTCCTTTGGGGGGGAAGCAAGAGACGCACATCAGTACCAATAAAGCAACAAAGAGCACATGTGCAGTGTTGAGGACTCACTCAAGCAAATTTATCATCATCAGCAAATTTCAGAGGGACAAATTTAGACTTTTTGGTGACCTTTTTAATTCCACCAGGAACCGAATTGACAAACACTTTCAAAGAACAAATTTAGAAACAAAGCTGTCAAAAGTATTTCTAATTGGATATAGGTAATGAAAGTCTAAATCTATAGGAGCAGAATAAGAAAAAATCTGCTAAGAGACATAAAGTCCAATTGTGTTTAGTGAAGCAAATATGATCCACTGTATTCATCTAAGAGTGGATATGCAATGCAAAGAAACCTGTCAATGCATGGTGAAAAAAACTCCTGCATATTAAAACACAATACTGGAGGGGCATCTATTGGCGACCTGACACCTCTCACATGTCTGACACCATTGGGCCACGTCAGAGGACATGCCAGGCCAGAAGCATCGAGACCGTAGGAGCGCCAAAGTTTAAGGCCTTACATTTTGTTAATTTATTGTTAAGACTTTGAGACTTCTTAATGACACCGTACACCGTGTTGATAAAAAATGAAAAATAACGTGACTGGTGAAACTGTTCTCACTAACCCCCTCCACTGAGAGGCCCGAGATCTCGATCAGTTACAGAACAACAACCCCAGAGCTTTGAGAGATTTAGTGTCTCACACACGGACATTTCCGCGGGGATGCTTTCTCATGCAGTGGCTTTTCACCTGAGTCTGTTGGTTGAAGGGCGACCTCCCTGCTGTTCAAACTGCTAGTCAAACAAACACAATGGAGGAGAGAAAGCAGACACACCTCTTGTTTGTGTCTAGAAAGAGGGGCTCCAGCCGTGCAGACACAGAGTACAGAGTTGTGATCTCAGGAGGATGGTATGGTTTTTCTCCTTCCCCTCCATCCTGCGCTGGAGCCGCTTCTGCTCCAGCCTCCTCAGGAGCGTGGAAGGAACGCAGTCTATAAACAGATTGTGTAATAAAAAGCAATCGCCCCGAGCCAGGTCAGCCTGAATCTGGAACCTGAATCAGGTTGAGAGTTTGAATTTCAACCAGGAATCTGTTAAAAATTGAGGCAGGGCGTTACTCACTCGGGATTTTTCCAGTCCACTTCTACAATGCTCTCCACTCCCTTGCTCAGTTCTTTCACCTGGATGAGGTTATGCTGCTGCTGCATGCTCTGGAGGAACTTTGACAGCTGTTGACAAAAAACATCAAACACATTTTTACTGAAGATGAATAACGTCTGTAATGTAATTGTCAGACGTCTCAATTCTGCTCAACTAATGTACCTTTTTATAGCTGGATTTCTTGATATCAAGTTGTTTTCCGCTCGGGCTGTAAAATACAAAATTTTGTGATTGATCAGTGTTACTCTCCTCTTCATTTCTTAACCCTGATTTCCCTTAAAATTTTGCCCTAATGTGGCTTCAAACATTTTTCTCCCATATTGTACGACAGCATGTGCATACAATATACACATCATATGCATATTCTCTATCCATCACGCTTATATTGCATGAAATATTCAAACCAAAGATGGATGGCTGGACCATTACATTACATCAAACAGAAAATATTGTGGTGTCTTGTGTATCATTTGTACACATTTCCCTGTAACTCAGCCGCAGACATATTTGGCGTCATTGGAAACGTTGGGATTGCCACTAAAATTTAAAAGAAAGTTATATAGGTCTCAACAAATCTCAGCCATGCAGGAATGCCAAACTCCGTGGTGTGACTGGCAGATCTGAAGAGGTTAAGAGCTGAGCTGTGTACCATACCAGCAGGAGAACATGTGGTTACGGAGAAATGTGCTTGTCAGCAGGGGGAGCTCTGACTTCTTCACCTTGCTCTTGAGAGCATGGAGAAAACACTGCAGCAGCAGGTCATCCATCATCTCTGTGGAAGTAGAAAACATTTCATTGTATTCCTCTAAGCACGCTTTCCCTCCACCACATCACAAAATCTCTCTCTCTGGCCATGTCAACAACACATCATGGAACTTACACGATGTTTTTCAGATACTAATAAGTGCTGGATGTCTCAAAAACCTTCTTCAATTCAGCGGTCAGGTTTTTTTTTTTTCGAGTTTTAGCGTGCTTTTACAATTGTATAACACAAATTTGGGACAACTGTAGTAGCCTGTATTCTAAAATCGCTACTACTTGAAATCCTGATGTTTCTAAGTATTTACGAGTTTTACGATTAGAAGTGCACAAGTAAAGCGATATAGTGGGAGATGTGACTAAAATCTACAGCCCGGTTTATTACCTTGTGGTGTTTTGTGATCATCCTGGTTTTCCTCCTCCTCCATGTTGCTTTGCTCTACCTTCTGCTCCTCAGGCTCAGCCAGACTCAGCTCCTCAATCCCAGGACAGGCTTCATCTGTGATCTGATCAACAGCTGCACCGGGACATGGCTCCTCTTCTGCACCCTTCTCATCCTCCTCTCTCTCGTCTACATCAGATTGCTCTCCATTCATCTCTAGCTCTTCGCTGTCTGCATCCGCCAAAGACGGGGGACTAGACTTATCTCCAAATGCCCTAAAAGAAAAAAAATAACATACAAAAGCAAATGTAAGGTGTACTGCACCATCTTTCCTTATGCTTCTGTGTTGGTCTATTTCCAAATGCTCTTTCTCTGTCATGCTTTTTAGGTATGTTTCTGTCTCTTTCAAAAAGGATTGCAATTCACAAATGAAACATACAGGCTGATGGAGGCCTCTCACCACAGATTATCCATGTATGTGTGGAGGACACACACCCCTCTCCCTTTCATGCCCACATTGTTCATCTCTGCGCTAGACATCGCAGCGGTGCCGACTGCCACAGGAGCTCTGGGATCACACAAAAGAACAAAGTCAAGCAAAAGTCCAGTTCGGCCAAAAAGGAACCATGCAGAAATCCCGTGTGTGAAAACGTACCTGTTGTTCACCACGGTAACAGCACAGTAGTCTCCCTGCTTCACCTCTGGGAGGCCGCTTGCAGGTACCACCACTCCCGGCAACATGAGATCTTTGGAAAAAGATACGTGTTTTATAATCACTTCTACTGATATACATGTGATATACACTCAATGGCCACTTTATTAGGTATACCTGCACAATCCAATACAAATATTCTGCCATAAAGTTTACTTTATGATGCCTATAATGCTCAGGTTTTCTTTTTGTCACAGTAACAGAGGTGTTCAGTCAGTTATATGTTTGGCATTGAGCTCATAGTTAGTGCTACTGTTGTACTGGGCTGCATTTTATTGAGGTGTTTCCACTATTCTTTCTATTCCACACTGAGTGTATAATAAATCACTACATGTCTTAATCTTGGACAAAGAAACATACCTGCCCCGCCTATCAACTTCTGTAGCACAGGAGGCCATGTTGTAAATGCTGGCAGGACGGAGGGGTAACGCCAAAGCATATACACTGAAAAACACGGCGATGCACAATTAATAAAATGATTCCACCCAACCAATCCCACCAGCTACAGGTCAGCAGCGCGCTATTTACCTGTGGGATAAAGCCGTTTCTCCAGTTCAAAGAAGACAGGATTTTTATGAAGAACATAGAGCGTAACGGCGTCTCCCTTGTGTGCATAAATCTTCACAACATTCAGGTCCTCCTTGTTGGGGACCAGCTCTGACAGCTCGTCTGCGGACAGAGAGGGAAAGGCTGCCGATACGTCAGCTTTCAGCTTTCTCCTGCAGTGAGAAGAAAGAGCATGAGGAAGGTTGTGCAGTGCATCCAGAGGAGGCTGGCTAATCCAGCAGCCAGTTTTAACAACAACTAACAGATCGCCTCTGGATCTTAGCATGGCATCCCTGTATTTTTAAAAAGAAATTAAAGACCTATCTTTTTAATCTGGCTTTTAATTTGAAGTGATGATATAGCCTTAGTTTGTTTAAGTTTTAATTGTTGATTTTCAAATTCATTTTTCACCCCTTTGTTGTTTTATTGTTGTAATTTTTGCTTTAACGCAATATCTGTCTGTGTTCCTTTATTCTTGCCATGTGAAACATCTTGAGCTGCATGTTTGTGTGAAAGGAGCCATGTAAATAAAGCTGCTGTGACTGGTTATTTTGGTAAAATAAACTTTCATGGTTAAATTGAAACATTTTAATTTCATAATAATATACTTAACTTACTACTAGCAGTTTAAATGTCAGAACATTTAGACGGAATAATTTTCCTATTTATGGCCATTCTGCACTCATTTCACCTCACCTCAGTAATGCATGCATTTCCCATCCTAATACTAATTCGGCTTGCTATTGCAGTACAAGGACCAGGTAAATTTCACTTGATCTCATGAGGATGCACTCGTGCCTGATATGAGTGGTTTGTTTTAACAGAGAGAGACTTCCAGAGGATCCTCAGCAAAATTAGGAACAGTTTAATTTCAGTATAATTTGATTCACTAGAGACAGTATGCTTTTATGGTTTATGTTTTGTCAACATTTTGAATGTATTTCTAAGTGTTCACGTATGACATCTAAACTGGGGGCCCACAACATAAAAACCCTGCCTTATAGCAAAGTCGTATAAATAATTTTGTGAAATCAAACCAGTCACAACTCCTAGTCATTATAATTCATGAGATAGAACTGAATTGTTAAGTTGTATTTAGGCAAATGTCACACCAAAAACAACACACATTTTAGCAGCGGTCTCCACGGGTATCGATGCAAAGTGGCTTCTTTACACGACCATTTTGTTTGTTTGGACATTTTTATTTCTATTTGTGGGCCCTGTCCAAATACAATGACCTGACAGCAGGGAGAAACCAAACCAGCTGATTATGATGTCCATAAATCTCAGCTAGCTTCGCCTTGAAACGCGATACTGACAGCTCGTCGCCGGGTGTAAAAGTTGCACAGTCTCCTGTTGCGTTTTAACTTGGGTCTTTTTATTCACCTTAAACACTAGCTAACGCTACAGACACAGCTGCATGCGAGACAAAGCATGGCTAGCGGTAAGAGGAGATGTTTAGCTGAGGGAAACGCCGGCACACTCACCTGTCTGAGCCTTTGACCACCGTGTTGGATTTGACACGAAACGGCTTAGCGAACATCTTTCTGGAAAATTAATTTCTACTGCCACCTGTTCATCATGTCGATAGCTAACTCTTAGTATGACACGAACCACACATGGCAGGTTAAAAAACACAACCCTCTTGCAGTGTTCAGCTATGCTTTGCCATTTATTACATTTTCCACACGGGGTGTTGTGGTTCGGCGTGTAAAGCTTACCGACGAGAAAGTACACCACTACAGCTAGTTCCGCAAAATTTACGTCCAGTCTGTTCCCAAAATCAACCTGGTCAAAAACAGTTTCTCACTTTCTATGCCATTTTTATATGTTAATGCAAGATGCGTTTCAGGAACCCATTCGGTATTTAGTGAAATGTCCGGTGACGAAAAAGGCAAGTAATCTGTCACTGTAATAAAAACTGACTGAATGGCGTTTCCCCATGGTTATTTTTCCATCTGCGTAATTTTTATTTAATGCTAAAGGTTCCACTTGGGTTTCACCACGACTATAGATTGAGTAACCCAGTGGTTTTTCAGCTGTACAGGACAAAAAAAGCTTTTCAGGATCAGAATGAGAAATACTTTATTGATCCCAGAGGGGAAATTTGTTTTTTGTGATACGTAAAAGATTAAATAAGTAAATAAATAAATTGTAAGTAAATTTGGTTTGGGTTGTGCCGCTGACAAATTGAGCAGTTTTGTCATTTAAAGTGACCTTCTGCTATATGAACACTACTTGCAGCTGTGCGTCTGTCTTAAACTCATTAAGCTTTAAGTTTGGTGACAAAGCTCGTCTCTGTCTCTTAATTTGGCCCTTCACACTTTAAGTAAAGTAAGGACACTTATGTATGTATGTATGTATGTATGTCTGTATGTATATGTATGTGTCCATGGTATGTATTTATTTATTCATATTAAGGACAGAGCGGGACGCCGCTTCCGCACCCAGAGAGTAGAAAAGAAGAAGAGCTCTCACTCTGAACCTGTGTCAGAGAAAGCAGACTAGTTAGTTTTTAAAGGCGTCTGCTCCACCGGGCTCGGTTTCTACCTGATATTCACAATCACCTCGACACCATGTTTGGTTTAACTGAATCATTAAAGGGGTTAGACGCGGAAAGACTCCAATGTTAAAACTCCCCTATAAAAACACTATTTCAAGAGTTGCCACCTGCCACCAACACTCCTGTTTTCCTGAGTTTCTGCTGTATTTCAAGGCCATCTCCTGGCACAATCCTTTTTTTGTTTGTTTTGTTTTGTTTTGTTTTTTGTTTGTTTTTTCTCATGGTAAAGTTCAGTCATTTGCATGGCCTTCAAAGTTTATTATAAATAATCAGTATACACAGGTCCATATGTTTTACATGCATATATAACATTACCTAAATGGCAAGATCATCAGCAAATACAATCTACACACACAGTCCACACACTACATACAATATTGTTCTTTAGTTACTTTAGCCACTTTGCTTTGTTAGCCAGTAGAACTACTTGGTTTAGAAAAGGTCATGGTTAAGGTAAAGAAGCATGGTTAACATTAGGAAATAATAGCTAACGTTCACTGATATAACTAAAAACAAGCTCTCACCTGAGACGGGATTCTTTTTTTCACCCACTTACTACTATGTCACAAACCTTAGAAAGCTGACATTTCATCCTTGGTTTGCAGACATGTAAAATGCCAACATTTTTTCCTGGAGACTGGGCTTAGTAGGTGGTCATGCCTTTTGCAAAGCCTGTAGGGTTGATTTTAATTTAGAGCATGGAGCGGGGGGAATAAAATAAAAAATATAAATAACAATGGCCATGTATCAATTTATTTAATTATTTATTTACTTGACATATATTTACAGTACTAGCGTGTGTGATCTGAGGATACATCTAATCTGATTAACCATTTGAATGCTTTCGAAAATGCAATGTTAAAAAAATTGTAATCCTGGTCTGTTTTCATAAAATCACCATTTTGAGCATGGCGAGGTGTGCTCAAACATACACTTTGCATACAACACATTGCAAACAACTATGGCAGGATGGCGCTGGTGTGACAGCTCCATTTCAGTGTGATATCATTTGCAGGTCGGAGGGTTGGTCAGTTGTTTTAACACAGAGTGACCAGTCTTATTAAAGATATCCTATCTTTGGCGGAGGTACATAAAAAAACTGAAATGAATTTCGTTGTCCTCAATGCTAGTAGCTTTTGTTGCAGCTGTCCTAACAAACGTTAGGCGATGTGGTTTGGCTGTAGCAGTCTTATCAGTGGTAACTTCATAACTCAGATGTTTGTGGGGAATCACAACAGAGAGCGGACCTCTTGGAAACCCCCCCAGTAGAGTTGGTTGTTTCGGAGGACTTGAGTGCGAAGGAGAGCTGTAGCTAGCCTAGCTGCTCGCCCATGCTAGCGGCAGGCTAGCAGTCAACAGCATGCAAGGACAACATGAGTTTTGTTTTCGCAGCTAGCTAGTTAACTGGCTACTGCCACTCGTAAAAAAAGGCGAAGAATATAACGTACTGGATTATTTCCCCGATTTGTCGCTGCTGTCAGGCGGGACACTCAGTCAGCATGTTGTCCAACACACCGAACCAGAACCAGCCGGCTTTCCCGAGCCAGCAGCCGCCAAACCTCAACTCCGCTCCTTTCCCTCAGTTCTTCGTAAAACCTCACAGTCCTCTCCAAATCAAAAAGAATGCTATAACAGACGATTACAAAGTCACAAGTCAGGTCCTCGGCATGGGTATAAATGGCAAAGTGTTGGAAATATTCCAGAAAGAAAGTGGAGAAAAATATGCACTAAAGGTAAACATTTCTGTTTTCCCTATAAGCTGCAAGTTAACTCACTAACTTTACACCTGACTGAAAATACAGTTGTATTTTTCATATAGTTGACTAGGGAATATAAAGCTGGCATACGTTAGTTTAAAGGGAATTTAAATAATGACCGGAAATAAAGTAATTCAATTTTATTTTTTCTAGCAAACGGCTGTAGTGTAAATGGTCTTGATCTGATAAAATTACATTAAAACTGTGTGCCGCGTCAGTAGGAGTATAGTCTATTAAAAATGACAAACGGTGTTTTCCATGTTACACTGTGGGTTTGTTATTTTTAGTGACACCCCAATGACGTTGTTGAATACATAATGACTTAAGACATTTGGAAAGTCTTTTTTTTTTTTGGTATATGTTTAAAAGGCTACAGAATAAGCAGTTTGTTCCATTTCATAAATTAAGCAGATCAGACAATTTGATTAAACGTCCTGACTTTGCGGTGAGGCTTTAACCTCCCTTTTAATGGTTTTACACTGATAAAACAGCAGTGTCTTTTTAGGTCATTTTCATTCACAGGTGGCAGTAGGTTGTGCCAGACATTTCCATTAGTAATTGTTTTTGTCTGTGTGTGTGTGTGTGTGTGTGTGTGTGTGTGCCACCTGTTACCCACATTGCCCTGTTTAGGGAACTGTTTTTAATCCTTGGAAGCTTTCCTCCCCCTCATTATGTTGTGTGACTGTGTGGTGGATATGAACAAAGCCTGGCAATGCACATCATGACTAAACTTTAATAGCCTTATGCATTGACGTTGCCAACCTGTTGTCAGGTGCTCAAACATAAATAAAAAGCAGTTAAGGCACAACCTGAAACCCATCACACCGAGTTAAGAGTGAACAGAGGCTCTCATGGCTCTCAACTCTGATTTCAGAAGTTGGGTGTCCGCTGCACCCTCCCTCAGTCCTCATCAGGATGCTATGCACCCCCTGCCAGGTTTCAGGTTCGGCCACTAGGGAGCAATAATTGAGTACCGATTGTGTCCTTACATTACCTCAGTGCGCTCCTCTGGGATCTATTAGTCATCCCTGAGGCGCGTGTGATGCACTCCACCTACAGAGCACCTGCTGTGATTGGTGCATTTGTAGTGGTAGGCAGCATTCATATTCAGAGCTGAGTGGTGCGTGATGCTGCGTTGGTGATGCAGTTGGGGAGGTTGCCATCATAACTGTTGACATCAGATCTCTGAGTTATTGATTGCCCTCCAGGCAGTGTGTTGTTGAGTGGTATTTAGAAGTTACAGATATCCAGTGGCTTTTAACAGATAACTGCAAATTGTTCCAGTGGCATATTGGTTATTGTAGAGTGTTTTAAAATGGGCTGGTGGGCGCTTTTTAGAGGCATTACTTGGTAAAACACTCAAATTTGATTGAGTTAAAGTTTTTAAAAATGACATAATGTCCAGCCATTTACTGCCTCGCCGTGTCTGTTTTGACCCATGTCTGTGTGTTGACTGTTCCTCTGCTGTCATATCCAAATGCTGCTAGTGAGAAAGAGAGGAGGGCACATGCCTGTGTCTAAAAGTAGCCTCATGTGAGAGGCCAGGGATGACTGAGAGATTATTCAGTCTGGATGAGTGCATCAGCACAAGGTGTCATGCAGATAGCAGTCTCAGCTTTTATTAGGCAGCGGAAAGTGGGATGTGATTGGTAAACAAATTGGATAAACCACCAAATGATCGCTATTATTTCGCCGCCTTTGTTGTGCTAAAGCACAGGGATTGTCACATTGTGTCGCCCACAGGTTTTGTAGCGCCTGCATGACAAGGCTGTTTGTTAAAACCTATAAATTTTACTCTTCTTTTGATGGAAAATAAGCACACACACATCCCTCTCTCTTTGTCTGTTTCCCGTTCAAGATTGTAGCTGCAATTATTAGATATATCTTGATGTCCATCAACAGAGCTAACCGCTTAAAGCCTTTCTCTTTAATTGTATAACTGGATAGGATGAAGAGCAGCTTCTCTTGCAGCGTTGCACTTGCTTGGTGTCACCCTGTGTCCCATGGTTTATTGTTTTTGTTCAGGTCAAAATGTTCTCACTCTTCAGACAGTAGTAAAGAGTGGGAATAGTTTTCCTGTTAAGTCCAATACAGGTTTTATGTGCATTTTACTCAGTTTGCGTGCTGCATTTGAATGGAATGAAATTCCACAAGCTTTACGGTTTCCATAGCATGAATATTTGATTTCACAGACTAAGTGGAGATGGTGTTTCTGTGTTTCAATACTTGTTCTCAAGTTCAAGTTCATTTATTTATAGAGCCTTCGTCATAAGCACTTCTCAAAGGACCTTACAAATAATATCTAGCCTAACAAATCAATAGGCAATCATGGAACACATTTTCTTCTCTATTCTGATGATAGAAGACTACACCTTTTTTAACACCTTTAGTGCACTGTTTTACCTTGAGCTCACAAACCTATTAAGCTGCTGCATGTTTTTCTCTTAAAGTACCAGAGCAAGTCATAATCAGGCCTGTTCATCTTCATCCTGATCCAGATAATAAAAAAGAAGGGCCACATTAGTGACTGGAAGTAAAACTTGACTTTGACATCCTTATTGTTGTCACAAAATGTATGAAGTGAAATGATATGCCACAAAATCTTTAAGTTATTCTTTTTGCCCTGAGATAACACAGTATAGCACGCACAGGTAATTATACAACCCAACACAACAGAGATCAGTTTTGTAAGAAAACTGTAAGAAATTGTAAGAAAATGGCCTATTTCAAAATAAAATTCAAATCGATGTGGGTTAAACGTACCTATTAAGCACACGTACCAAATAAGCCCACTTGTGACTTCTGAGTCAAATAAAAAAAAAAACTACATCACCATTTTTGCTGGTTCATGGTTCTTCCAATGAAGTTGCTTGTTACATAAATTATACTTTTTATTGTAAGCCAGTCAGATTTGTCGATCTTGAGTTATCAAAGCACAAGTGTGACATGTGCCTGCTGCTCCCAGAAGAAGTTGCAAAAAAAGTTCAGTGATTTTGATGCCTTCAGAAAACAGTATATTTTCCATATTTCTACTCCTGCTTTTGTTAAGTACTCATTTGTTATCAAAACTTAAGAGATTAGTGCTTTAAATAAAACATATATTAGAATTTTATGAGAATTTGATTTTTTTTTCTTTTGAAGTCAAAATATGCATTTTAGCATGCTTGCAGACAGCCCACATGCTGCATCGCTACAGTCGCTGCACAGCATTGTTCATTGCAGTGACAAAGCATGATAAGCATGTATAGTTTACATTTTTGTATGCAGAATATATTATTATACTGTTAAATAGATAATGCATGTGTATATTTATCTTTATTTATTTTTTAATCAACATCTTTACCAAGTGGGCTTAAAGGGTACACTAGCAAAAAAAATCACACCATGTAGGGTGGATCTAAATGAGTATAGCTAATTACTTAAGCGCATGATCAATTGATACTTTTCATGTTATGTTAGTGCAGCATATATAGATTCATGTCATGTAGTTGGTTTTTAATGTCATGTGTGTGTAGAATAAAATATTCTGACTTTTAACCAGAAATTCACTGATGTTCCCTTCAAGCCCACCTGCTCCCATTAAGACCACTTGGCTGTGCTTCAATGGAGATTTTCTCCCTTTTGACCTTTGAACCATTTTCCTGCCTAACTTTGACCTCACCTAATAATCAGCTTCATAATTCAGATAATTAAATACCATATTGCATAGTTCAATTCATTCTGGATAGGCCTACATTCTAACCTATCAGCATTATTTTCGACCCTTTAGTTTTAGTTATTTGTTTAATTGTAAATACTGAAATTGACTCATTTATTATCCTTAAAATATTAGTATTGAACCAGGAAACTGTTTTTCTTTCGGTCATTAGGTCTTCAGAAATCTAGATAAAAACATCTGCACTTAGAACCAGCTGGCTGGACCAGAAATTTTGGCCAATTCTAAATGCCAACAGTACAATGTAGGATAGAGGTACAGACAAAATGACAACACATATTGAAAGATGAAGTATTGAAGAGTAATTTCCATTCTAATTTTGATTTTGTTCATGAATAGTTTTTTGGCTACATTCCAAAGAAGGCATGTTGTAAGTGTAGCCTTTTCTGTGTTGACAACTTAGCAAAAAGGCTGATCACGCTTATTTCAAATGCCATTTACAGGCCAGAGGAAAGGAGTAGAGACAAAATGAAAATAGCTATTGAGAGCTAAGAGATTACATATTTTAATAGAACAAGTTTGGATTGTTAAGATTTTTAAATATATATATATGTTTTTATGAACAAATCATGAAGTGGGCTTATTTGGATCACCCATGGACTTAAAGGGTACATTAAGTACCCATTAAGCCCATGCCAGACTTTTGACATATTTTGACAAATTAAACAATAAAAACATTAAAAATTGGTATAAATGAATTATTGACACTTCAAATGAGACATTAGACTATCATTTTAACTAAAATGTTCTCACTTAAATTGGGGCAGTATATATTAAAAATGTCTGAAAAGCAGATTTGGTGGGCTTAATAGGGACGTTTACCCTAAATGTTAAACAAAAATAATTGATTTTGAGTTTTTTTCTTATGCCTTTATTATGAATTTTACAAGTTAAAGGCCATGTCTTGAATATTAACCTCCATATTGTATTCTCAAATAAATTTGTTTTAGGTGAACAAATGCACAGACCTGTAAAGATGCCATCCCACAGCGAGTAGCAAGGTGTGAAGCATTAACTGTAGTTGCAGATAATACAGTCGTGGATTAAGCAGCATAATCATTAAGCACATTGCCAACCCGATTTATTGTCAAGAAGAAGAGATCCACCCCACTATACAGTTGCAAATTTAGTTTTAGCTGCATAAAACACTACCATTAAGGAACTCAGGGCTTTGCCAGAGTCAACAGGTTTCAAATTGTAATGCCAGTCGCATTAACAAATTAATTCCAAGTAGGGCTGCTCGATTAATTGAAATTTAATCGTGATTATGATTTTGGCTCCAGATGATCTCAAAATTCATACAATCGAGGAAAAACGATTATTTTGTCAGTTTCCGCTCTGAGACGGGCATGTGCAACTCAACCGCTACTCTCCCGCCCCCACGTGTGTGGATTATTGAAGTATCTATCTCTTATTGTATTTTATTTATTTCTTGTTTTCAAAAGATTGAGTGCAGTACAACAGTTTATTTTTCACTACTACATTACAAGATATTTTTATATATTTAACGGGAAAGTGTGTGTGTTTTTTTTTTTTTAACATGTTCAATAAATGCTGTTCCAAACATGTTCAATAAATGCTGTTCCAAATTCAACGACATGATCATGTAAATAATCGTGATTTCAATATTGACCAAAATAATCGCGATTATGATTTTTTCTATAATCGAGCAGCCCTAATTCCAAGTAATTTATATCTTTTAAGTAAATATGTGTGAAGGAAAACGGAGAGACAGAAGCAGCATACAGCCGATTGAACACTTGGGACAGTTATGGTGCTTTAATATTGTAGATATTCTTCCATATTATCCTTCATTTATATGCATTTAGCATGGGGATTATTTTTGCTTAACTCAAACCAAATGTGAATTAATCAAGTAGGCTATTTCTATAGCTGCTTTAAGTGACCACATTCAAAGCAAAAAAAGAAAAGGTAATGCTTTAAGATTTATTCACTGCTGCACTGTTCTGTTTGTGTCCCTCTGTGATTCAGATGCTGCAGGACTGCCCCAAGGCCAGACGAGAGGTGGAGCTCCACTGGAGGGCGTCACTGTGCCCTCATATCGTGCGCATTACAGATGTTTATGAGAATCTCTATCAGAGCAGGAAGTGCCTCCTCATCGTCATGGAGTGGTGGGTTGTAACACACATAACCGCATGAATAACACAGCAAGAGCATATTAAATACTTATGTGTTCTCAAAGGACCGTACTGTGTGTTTTTTTTTTTTTTGTCCTAGATTATACACATACCTTACATTACAGCACATTATTATTCAGTGCATATCTCAAGTTTTTTTCACACAAGAAGCAGCCAAATCCACATAATCTTTTTCACAGTGTTCATATTTGTTTATTTGTCTTCTGAGTTTGATTTTCCTATCAAATACTGTGTGAAAGCAGTGCTGTTTGGCAACTAACTTTGAAGTCTCAGATTTCAGACCTTTGCACCAGCAATTGAACACATCATAAAAAAAGACTATTCGGTTCAGTGCGCTTATTAAACTAACCACATCAATAAAGTAGAAGTAAGAAAAAGATTAACACTGCTGGGATGTAAACTGTGACAGATTAACTATCTCATGCAAGTTTGAAATCTATGCAAGTTGATTTGCATGCTGTACAAAAAGGAATGGCTGCATGGAAGAGAAGAAAATACGTTTGAACAAACATGGTATTCTTCGGAAAATGAATGGTAGTAATGTAAAGTGAATAGGGCTGTTGTGGGGTGCCCCGGTAGTTCACATGGTAGAGCATGTACTACTTGTTAAAGCTGAATCCTGATCACGGTGTCCTGGGTTCAAATCCAAGCTCAGGCCATTTGCTGCATGTCATCTCCTCTCTCTACCCTGCCTTTCCTGTCTCTCTCTACTGTGACTGTCAAATAAAGCAGAAATTTCAAATAATAACCTTCTAACCCTTTAAACAGGGCTGTTGTTGCTTGTCGATGTAATTGATGCCAGAGATTATGGAACTACGTTTTTTTGCATAACGTGCATTGATGCGTCACAATAATGGCCGTGCCTTGTCAACGCATGTATTCCCCGGAGAACACGCTGCAGCTAAAACACCTTGGCCAAGATTATCTAAAGCAGTGATTCCCAAACTTTTTTTTTAACCAAGGCCCTCCTAAAAAAAAAAAAAAAAGGGCACATTTGTGGGACACATTTGTCTCGTATGCAGGGGAGACAGATAGCTTGACTCGCAGGTCCTGTTCCACTGACAGACGCATTTGTGTCTTGTTCTTGACAAATATGGGAGAGAAGAGAAAGCCATCTCACATCAGTAGAAGGTTGCAAAGGGTAAAAGCACCTTGATGGCGTTCTCGGATAGGGATGGATACTCATGTCCCACAAGCAGCCAAAACCTCACAATTATCACAGTTATCTATTATTATCACAATTACCTATCACAAACCTATCACAAACGCAATTCAGCATGTTTCAGTTTCAGTGTGCGATCCATTATTAGCGTGTTGTTGCTCAAACTGGCGGCTGATGCTGATTACAAGCAGCAAAGGGAGAGCTGTGTGAGTGGGAAACAGTGACTCTCATGCCTCATCCCATAATAGCACATCTGTTGTGTGTCCTCAATGGAAGTTGAAAAACCTAGGCAACATATTCAGTAGGGCTAACATTATATTTAATTTAATATTATTAAATCTGAGCAATATCTCTGTTTACCCCCTTATGCACTCCATCACACTTGTAATAAAATAGGTTTATATGACATAAAGTTTACTAAGTGAGAGGAAAAATTCTACTGTGAAACACCCCCTGGATTGTTGTCACGACACACCACTTTGGGAACCACTGATATAAAGAGTGGGACTATGTTGGACAGCAACCCTACAGTATAGTGGTCTGTAAGCTCCGCAAATTGGCTTATCACAGCAGTACAGCTGCTGTGCATGAACACTTGAAGCAAAAGCATCCAGGAGTGTTATTGATATTGAAGTATTAATGAGAAAGTTTCCTATACTTATTTGCTACAGAATTATTAGTGACAGTCCCAAAAGTGAATATGAATTGTATGTGGTAGCTAAAGCATGCAAAACACTGCTGTGGTCCTTTAAAAAGTTATAGCACATGTGGACAAATGTAGGTTTCCTTCTCACATCGTTTATGCTAACTGTGAGGAAGGTTTGGTTCTCTTGGGTTTGTATTGCCTTTCTTTGTGTGAGTTGAGCCAGCCGAAAATTTAATCCACACAAGCTCAAGTGCTGGTGGTTACCCGAAGAGCTTTAGGGTGTGCTGCTTTATAGAAAACAAAAAACAACCACCAAAAAAACAACAACAAAAAAACAAAAAACCTAGGCTGAGGTTTCCTAATTAGGCAGGTGTCTGCCTGATGTCTCCAGCCACCTCAAATGTGTTTCAAAGACTCCAGGAGGATAAGAATAAATGACTCATGAAGACACGATCCTGATATTCATCAAAGAAATGACGAGTGCGGGAAAGACTGAATGTTTTCCCCTTACAGCTTAGCAACTGCAACTTAAAAATATACACCTAAAGGATTGACAGTGCGAGTTAATGAATATGTAAGCTTTTTGCAGTGGTTAAGTGAAAGGGAAAAAAACATTCCAAATTCCAAATTGCCCTAACAAGTCCGGCCATATATTAGCTTTAAGTGTGTGTGGTTTGTTTGCCAACACCATGCTACCATTACTGAAATAATTGATGCCTGCTTTGCCCAGGGTTCCCGGAAAGTTCCTGGAATCCAGCAGTTGCTTAAATATTCAAGAGTGGAGTTCCACATAGTGCCAGCAGTTATAGACCAATCAGCATCCTGCCTGTATTTTTCAAAGATCATTGAGAAACTTACAGGTAAACAAATCATCTCCCACTTCAACCCCCACGCAGTCCCACTGCACCCAGTGCAATTCCACTTCAGGATTCGACTAGTCATTCGACTGAGACAGTATTTTGAGGAAAAGGTAAAGTCTTAAATAAACAAATGAGGTTTTGTGGGAGTTGTATTCCTTGCTTTTAAGGAAGCATTTGATACAATCTGTCAGTCTATACTGTTAGAATAGATGGTCATTCCATCTTATCCTCTTGCCATAACTACTGGTGTCCCACAAGGATCTACTGTATATTGGGCTGTCATCTGTTTGGATTATATATAAGTGATTTGTCATCTGCTTGCTCTGACACCAAAATTGTATATGTATGCAGACGATACAATCGTTTTTGCTCATTAAAATACAAATGAGTAGGTTACACACAAACTGACAAATGCCCTCTTGGCTAAACAGATGCTACCTGTAACTAAGTGTGTCAAAAACTGTATGTATTTCACTAAGTCAGCTCAATCCAGCAAAGATCCAGATATCCTCATATCAGCGGAAACGCTGCATGTTGCATCACAAATCAAATATTTTGGGCTGCTAATAATGTTAATAGATCCACAGCTCTCTTTTAAATGTATAGAAACTTGCTTAGAGATGTCTTTTATGAAAAGTCATTCAAGTCATTCAAAGTCATTACTCGTCCAGTGAGATACTTCTTCTTAAGAGTCTCAAAAAAAGTAGTTTATATTGGGAATGTTATCTTCAATATACTTGTATAAGCACACTTCTCAGATAAACTGAAAGGCAGGCAGATCTCTTCTGAATAGGGATCAGTTTTTCTAGACATAAAATTCTCAAACGTGAATTAAACACACTTTATTACAAAACTACAGCTACTTATTACACATGACCAATTTAATTTGCATGCAAATTGATATACAGGGTTATATATAGTAAACTGAGATAACTGATAAGTGCAACCAAAGGATTTGAGCTGTTTAAAAGGAAAAAATACATGGATGAAAACAGTCGTGAACCAGTGATATTGCTTGAGAATATTATGCTAAGTCAACCACCATGTACTGTACCTGAAACAGCAACACTGCATAATGCTGAATTCAGGAGGGTTTGGAAAGATCTCAGCCAATTATGAATTAGCGTGGCAGAATAAGTGATGCGCCAGGAACTAAGGAAAGATATGCTGTAATAATACTTGCTTATGTCTGGGGAGAACTTCTTGCTGTGGCTGCAGAGTGATGGTGAAAGCTGGTTTGGTAGAAGAAGGATGGATTGGAGCAGCAGAACCTTTGGAAGGACACTGAGGCAGTGATATCTCATGACGGAGTTCGCTTTGGGGCTTTAACGGAAAACGGGCTTGGATTGAAAGTGGGCATGAAATCCGACATGACCTATTGATTAGTGATCTTGTTCAGACACACCGTTATTATCCAATTTAACAATCAGAACGTAATAACCCAACACAGCTGGCTCTCTAGATCCCCTGTCTACTGAAGGATCCAACTGGTCTTTACTGGTACTAACACAGAGCATTTACTTGGGGTTACATGGGGTTATGTTCCATGTGGAATAAAGACCATTTGAGGCCAGCAGTCATTTTCTTCATTTAGTAGAAAATGTGCTCCTGGCTTGACCTCAGGGGCACTCCAGGACATGTGAGTGTATGAGTTAGAGGGGTTACTGGTCTTTACTGCCTGGTCAGTTGTGCAAGTCCATGGCTGTTTCTTCATTAGCTGAAGAAGGCCAGATTTGTTTGCTTGTTGTGCCACCTCCTGACCTTGCCCAATGTGTGACCTTCCTGCTGTAAATTGGGGAGTGTCATCTGCATCCATTTGGTCATAAAGTCCTTTGATCTGAAAAGGGGTTATTTGGTGATGCTGATGAAGGTCTGGGCTCTAGAGTGTTTGGGAATGTTTATGCGGTAGATTTTTGAGGCCATGACTAATAGAAACCAGTAAGGCCGGGAGTTGGGAATGAAAGTGGTAGAGAACATTGGACTCCAAAAGGTCAAAGGGCACCTTTTATTGGTCTCAGGCTGATGGGGAGAAATTGGCTTGATGGGGGAAGTTCTGTGGTTGAATGCAGTCAAGTGGATCTTTTGACCTTGACGAGACTGCTACATCATGTCAGCAGATGGGGTCATTCCTTCAAAAGTCATGTCAAAAAGGTGGGGTCAGCAGAAGCTACCAAAATGTACTTTTATGCCATGATTGACTCTTCTATCTCTTACTGTTTGTCCAGCTGGTCACAGACCCATTCTTCTATTTTAAAGCCCTCACAATCCCCATGTAATCTCTTTTGATCAGTACACCACCTTCAAACACCATGCATTTGTTTTTAGCAGCATGCTAAAAACACCATGCATTTGTTTTTAGCAGCCTCTCCATTCTTTGCATCACAATCTACAGACCACCAACATATGATGCTGACTTTTCAGAATTTTTATCAATAATCCATGCCACTTACAATTTTATCATTATATCTGGTGATTTTAACTTACACATAGACAATCCATCAGACCACATGTCCAAAGAGTTTTTAAACCTCCTCAGCTGCATGGATTTTACACAACATGTCACACAGCCAACTCACAACAGGGGACACACCCTGGATCTGGTCATTAGCCATGGCCTCTCAGCTGGTGTGTCCTCTGTTGTTGACTTGGCTGTGTCCGACCATTACTGCGTGTTTTTTAATATCACCGGTTCTATTCAGCAGGAGACCACAGTGAGAACTGTCAGGAAACGCTATATTACCTCTGAAGTGGCTGCAAATTTTATTTACATTTTAGATAAACATCCTCCAGTTTCTTTACCTGCACCCTGTGATTTTATTGTTGATGATTTTAACAGTAAATTAAAGACAGCCATTGATATTGTTGCTCCACCAGTTTTAAAGAAAGTCCCAACTAAACATACAACGCTGTGGAGAAATGAAGAAAAGTTGCAGGGTGGCAGAGAGAGGATGGACGAAAAAACAAATTAACAACTAACTACCAGATGTACCGTGAGCAATTAAAAATATATAACAAAGCTCTGAGAGAAGCAAGAAATAACCATTTTAGCAGAATAATCTCATTTCACAACAACAATACCAAAATCCTTTTTGACTCAATCGACCGTTTAATTAATCCAGATTCCAGCAAGTTCCAACACACTCCAACAAACTCTCTTTGTGAGGACTTAGTGGACCACTTCAGAGGTAAAATTGATTTAATCAGATCCACAATTTTAGGTAATCAGAATACTATTTTTAATTCATTTGAATATCTGTTTTACCCCAAGGATACACTGGACAGTTTTGTCCTGGTTGATGCTGACATGCTTGGTAAAGTAAGTTCCCAAGTTAAACCAACAACCTGCCTTTTAGACCCGATCCCAACATCACTTTTTAAAACATTTTATGGATTCTTTGAAGTTGAGCTCTTAAACATTGTCAACTGTTCTCTTCAGACAGGTGTCTTCCCTGCAGCTTTTAAAACAGCTGTAGTGAGGCCTCTTCTGAAGAAGAACAATTTGGATCCCAGCATTTTTAATAATTACAGACCAGTATCCAACTTACCATTTTTAAGTAAAATTTTAGAAAAAATTGTTTTTATTCAGCTGAATGATTTTTTTTTTTTTTTATTAATCATTCAATCATTGAGAAGTTTCAATCTGGTTTTAGGATGAATCACAGTACAGGCTGCACTGTTAAAAATTGTTAATGACCTCAGGTGCAGTTTGGACACACACAAGCTTTTAGTCCTTGTGCTACTGGATCTAAGCGCTGCTTTCGATACAGTAGATCACACTTTTCTTTTAAATAGACTCAGACACCTGGTCTGCCTCTCTGGCACTGTTCTTAAGTGGTTCACTTCCTATCTCACCGCGAGAAAATTCCTGGTAAGCTTGGATACATGCTCCTCAAGAATACATGAAATAAAATGTGGTGTGCCCCAAGGATCAATTTTAGGCCCGATTCTTTTTAATTTATATATGCTCCCACTTGGCAGTGTCATCAGGAGACATGGGATCAATTTTCACAGCTATGCTGATGACACACAGCTGTATATTTTATTTTAGACATCAAATCCTGGATAGCAGAAAACTTGCTGCAGCTCAACCAGGACAAAACTGAAGTTTTAATCATCGGTCCTGAGGCCCAGAGAGTGAAACTTTTACCAAAACTACAAACACTGTCTTTAAATCCATCCAATCACGTAAAAAATCTGGGCGGCATTTTTGACTCTGAGCTCAGTTTTATTCCACACATTAAATATGTTACAAAAACATCATTTAAAACATCATCATTTAAAGAATATAGCCAGAGTCGGCCCGTTTCTTTCTCGGGCAAACACAGAGATGCTGATGCATGCTTTTATCTCCAGTTGTATTGACTATTGCAATGCCCTGCTTTCTGGTCTTCCTAAAAGAAGCATCACAAGTTTACAACCGCTACAGAGCTCAGCTGCATGAGTGCTGACGAGGACCAGAAGGCAGGCGCATATTACACCGGTTTTAGAATCACTGCATTGGCTCCCTCTATGTTTCAGGATCGATTTTGAGGTTCTCTTAATAGTTTTTAAATGTCTTAGGGGTCGTGGGCCGTCTTATCTTTCTGAATTGCTTTTACCTTATGAACCCTCGTGGACCCTCAGGTCCTCTGACACCGGCCTGTTATCTATTCCTGGAGTAAAAACACGAACACACGGTGAGGCATCTTTCCAGTTTTATGGCCCCCGATTGTGGAACAGCCTGCCGGAGGACCTGAGGGCCGCGGAGAACGTTGATATTTTTAAAAATAGGTTCAAGACCCACCTATTTAACTTGGCTTTTAACTCATGTTCTTAATATACTCTTTATTTTAACCTGACTTTTATTTAACGTTTTTCTTATACCCTATACTTTTTGTTTTGGCTTTTAACTAAATGTTCTTATATGCTTATTTTAGCTTTTATTAATCTTCTTATATGTTTTTATCTTATATGTTTTTGTTTCTCTATATACTTTTTATATTTTTATCTTATATGTTTTCATACTTTTATCCCATTTATCCAGTGTTTCATCAGTGGGGGCCCTCTGCGCTGGGGGCTGTTATCGGCTGGGGCTGGGATGTCTCTTCTCGTGGGG